>MU251476.1:0-94045 GCA_019669835.1 Amylocarpus encephaloides | reverse complement strand
CGACGCCTCCTATTCCTTTATCCTAAGCTGGAATTGCTCGTCGTCTTCGTATTTAGACTTTCGTGGCTTCGGTGGTCGTCTAGGTTACTCGATATATGGCTCTTCGTCGTGGTAGAAGGTTAATTCCGGTGTCATATCCCACTAGATACACCACCCGGCAACATGTAATGTCACGTCAGTCTTCTTGCCTCGTATTTGTATATTCTCTAGCTATAACCTTGTTCCTTCTTCCCGTAGGATAAAACCAGCTTATTAGGCACTTGGGTCGAAGTGTGCCTCGTCCGAAAAGACCCAGAAGTAGTACGTATCTTCAACCGTCCCTCCCTTATACTTTTCGCCGTGTCGACGGCAATCATCGATGTTCTGCTGTAAAAATGAGGATTTCAAATACGCCATCTTGTAGCGCCGGGCGCCTTTAGTCTCTTTGAAAAGACGGCGAGTTAATTAGCGGCGTGAGACGTTAATGCCGTGGAATTCGATTTAAGCCTCTAAAGCCTAGTCTCGGACTAGGTTTCGCGATAGCGATATAAGCATGTCTATTGTCTCTTTTGTGACTCTAGATGGCCTTCCTAGATTCGTCGTAAGGGTGCGTGTTCGATAAATAGTAGGAGATCCTAATTCACGTCGTTACTAAAGCCAGTTACGGCCTGTTCTGGTGGTAATGCTAAATGGGTCGCAAATCGAGGCTAGAGTCTTGCTTAGCGTCGTAGTATCGTAATCTCGAAAGAATTCAATCCTTCTTTTAGTAGAACAATCTACCGTCGATATAGGACGTTCTGGCGTAATTTGACGCGCGTGGGAGCGTGTGTTGTAAGCCATTATTGTGGTTAAAGTCAAGGTGTTGTGTAATTACGATTCCTGATTTTGGGTGTTCTGCTTAAGTAAGGGCGGAACGTAATTCTGACACCCCCTGGTGCTTTCTCCACGCTTATGAGACTAGTTTACTTGAGCCACACCAGCCACACCCATCCATCCTCCATCCCTCATCCCTGTCCCTTCTCTTCTAACCCATCCCATCCTCTAGCCCCACAACCCGACCTCCCTCCGTTCACCCCCTCCTGTTGCAACGGATATTCTGCCACCACCACCCATCAATCTCGCGATCCTCAGCTTGCTGTTGCTCACCCTTTCCAAGCGACCACAGCATCGCGAGCCATCTACAAACCATCTAGACTCGCTCTTCATCCCCCTTTCTGCTCCGAAATGGCCTCATCATGACCACTCGACCCCCCTCGGGCCAGCGACAATCGTCCCAGCGATCGCTGAGTTCCACAAACGTCGTCCAACGCCCCTCGCCACATCGCACTCTCTCGCAGAAATTCCCTTCTCCTTCCCCAACAAGGAGGGCCACTGACGCCTTTGTGGACGCGACAATTGAAGGCACGGAAGTCGCGCAAGGACGCCATGGAGCGATCTCGAGGATGGGGGGTTCGTTGCTCAAGTTGGAGATATCAGATGGAAGCAATGGGGATATCGTGGAGCCGCCGAATCCAGCGACCGCCGTCACTCCATCGCGGCGAGCGACTGGCACTCCGCATGCGCAATCGCAATTATCCCATGGTGCATCCACCATTCACGGTCTCAGCCCGCGCGATACTCAAGAGGGAAGCCCTGCAGAGGCTGGAGGAGTGAAGCCAATGCCACTACCCGCAAGACCAGGACAGCATGCTCCCCCGAATTCGTATGCGAAAGTCGCTCGGCCATCCACGAGAAATAATACAAGAAAGGATATGCGACCAAGACCTTATACATTAGAGGTCCCTGCCGCCGCTCCGCATTATCCCCCGCGTGGTACCCGCTTACATATCTTCCGTGTCCACACAAGCTAACATTCGCAGGGCACGTTGATTTCTTCCCATGGACGGGAAATCAAGCGGAGGACCAGTTTTCAGAGCCTGTAATCCGCCAGGGACACTTTGATAAGGCCCAGATGACCCAGAATGAAACTGGGTCTGCTAGAGCATCGTTATTTCCTGCTTTGAAGCACAAGAGCGGCTTTCAAACGCTATCATCTCTATTTACCACCGTTCTCGGTCAGCGGAGAGCTCACGGCCAAATTACTACCGCCTCGACATTCAAGCCTCCGCCTCGGGTCACCGTCACAGATACGAAAAGAGAAATGTGGCTTAAGGATCTAGCCAATCCTGCAATTTCGCTTCGACGGTTGAGTAGGTCGATCCCGCACGGCATCAGAGGAAAGGTTTTGCTAGATCACTCAATGAGCAAAAGGATACCTATTGAAAGAGCAGTCTGGCTAGCTAAATGTGTTGGGGCAAATGAATTACGATCTTTCCGGAGGAAAGGGGTCACGGGAGCATTCGTCATGGGCGGCGAAGCCAAGTGGATTAAAGATTTCACAATTTCCCTCGAGCAGTTTGTTGAGAGCGTCACCGCTGGGTGTGGGGAAAGCGATTATAAATTTCGAGTGAATTATGCGTGAGTCTTTGCCCTGGCTGCTTGTAGATAATACTGACAGTTAGTCTTCAATTAGGATCCAGCTGGCAGCTCATTTCTATGCCGAGCGTTTGGTCGACCGCGACCACTACATGGACTGGCTGGTCTCATGTTTGGAGAATTGTGCGCCTTTGAAACTGCCTATCTGGATCCTGGTCACCCAGATCTATTGGAAAGACCTTCTCTCGTATCGAAAATTTGGTCTTAGATTGTCCACTGCCTTGCTCAACCACTATGAAGAAGTACGGATGTCCTTCTACTCTATTTCTCGACCTCCACACTAACTAACTGTACAGACTGCAAATCACCCAGATCAAGACATTTTAGCACCACTAGTTGATCGTCTACGAATACTCTCGAAAGTTCTTCTAATTTCAAGCCCCGATAATTTTGTTTCGCCACAAACGTGGGCAAAGCATCGCGATATTATTCAGTCAAATCTTCTAACAAGCTCGAGCGAAACCACGATTTTCAAGGCCATCGAGTATCGAAATCAGCGTCTTCTTGCCGCAGGCGGCGAGGAACAACTCACGTCACGCCAGCGCCTGATTCAGCTTCTGGACACCACCCTATCCGAACTTTTCTCTGATCAGCTAATCAGGAAATGCTGGCGTGTGGATCAGGACAAGTCTATGCTACTCCAGGTAGTCTTAGAGTGGTGCGGATCTTTACATCGCCTAGGTCTATCCAAGATTTACATTGCAGGGCGTCTTTGTAGGTTTTGGAGCAGCAATGGCGCAGATATCACTGGAGCCCTGCTAGAATTTCTCGATAGTAAGACCTGTACGAAGCAGTGCCATGGCGCGGCAATCTATCATTTGATAGCGGAACTAGCGCGATCGGAGCACTTCTCAACAGCTAGATACCTGCAGTGGCTGGTGGCCAGAGGCGGCTTGCTCCGGACTCCAGACTTTTCGCCCGACGGTCCTTGTGCAACTCGACTTGTCGCTGAACTACCAACACACAGTCTCACCGAGGGCATTCTGACGCTCCACACAACGCTTCTTACCCGTGTCGATTTTTTAGTAGACGAGGAACAATCGAGGAAGAAAATCTGTATGGCTTACATGAAGGAAACCTTGTTCAGCGTTCATAGGGTTTCCCCGTCAAAATCGAAGCGAAGCAGCAGCCACTGTTGCGCCTCGGATATAGCCAGCCTTCTACCGCAATTGAGCAGATCCAGCAAATCGGAGATTGGTCTTTGGTTAAGACAGAAAGTTAGAAGTCAAATGCAACCAAAGTCCTTATCTCCCTTGAACGATTGGGAGGCAATTTCAAGAAAGACTAGTTCAGCCGTCATGACTATGGACGACTTCCATGCGGTCCGTTGCTATCTCGAGTTACTGGAAGATCACTCCATGCTCGCAGATGTGCTGAAGGTTGTGGCGACTTCTGGCAACGCTGAGGTTTTAGCTTCGTGTTCCGATACAATCACTCTTCATCTAGATATCCTGGCAGCAATTGGCGCTCTTCTTGACCTGTTTGATACCCTTATGGCCCGACTCCGAGATTTTGCCGAAGATCAAGATTCCCTGCCTCGTGGTTTCCTGGCCTCGCTAGCTGATTTAGCAGACCGGATTCCGAGCAAGGCAAATTTTGGCCGACAATTATCACAAGAGCTTGCTTTGATGGATAAGAAATCTGCGGTCGGTGCTAGCTCTCCAGTCTCTGACCATGCTGCGGCCCTTCCGACAGCAGAAACATATACCATCGACGAGATAGACAAGATATTAGTCAGTGGTAATAGTATGGATCATTCTACTTTGGATCGGCTGTTTCAAAAGATCGTCAGCAATATTGAAAGTGCACCATGGGGCGAAGCTAGTGTGAAACAGAGAGGTTATGAACTGTTGCTCACCAGGCTCCGCCTGTTTGGACCTCAGCATTTCGATACTTTGTTGTCGTCCTGGCTCACCCGGTTTCTGCGTAGGCCTGACCGCCCAAGCATCATGATAGCTCTAGCACCCCTTGTCAGTTTCGGTTGTCTGACTCTATCAGACATAGTGCAATGCTGTGATTTGGCTTTGGACGGTCAATCCTCCACAGATGAAGTGACACGTGCAATTATAGCAAGAGAGCTAGTTGAGATACTCCTCCTGGAGCCTTTTGGAAATACTGTTCAGGCTATGAGAGAAGAAGAGATATATCGCTTGCGGATCATGCGAGCGCACATGCAAAAAGATCTCCCTGCTCAGATTATTTGTAGCATTCGTCGAGGATTGGAGCAAACATGCAGTGCTCAACACGCGAAGTCGTATGCCATCATTACAGGCATACTACAGCAGTCTAGTTCCTTGCAGCTTTTGCAGAGATGCGCGCTTTTACAGCCCAACCTTGTCCTTCGATCGCTCATATTACCGCTTCTTCGACAAAAGGATCCTCAGTTGGTTCAATATATCACCACCGTTGTCGATCAGCTCTTGTTCCCAAAGGAATTCCATGCTGACGTCTCGATCGAAGCAACCCTCAATGCTGTTGATGTCCTGACATTACCAATGTGCCAGCTCAAACTAGAGTGCATGTTTGCGAACGAGGATACTGCCATGTCTTGTGGCGATGAACCTAGATCGAGCCAGCTTCAAGCTCTTGAAGGTGTGGTTGCCGCCGCGGTCCAATCTGGCAAGACGAGCTGGGTCAGCATCTTGCCGATGCTCGAGGCGTCGATTGTCCAGCATTTGCTGCGAGGACTTGAGCTTCAATTTCTAGCGCTCTTTCCTTCACACAAATCGGCCGACGAGGACGAGGATGACGCCCGCTTAGTCCATGCTGAGAACCTCATGCATGTAATGAACTCGATGTCTTGCAGTAAGTCGCCTGTGCCGACTCCTCGGAACAGTACCAATCTTGCACAAGAGATTCTTATAACGCTAAATGGTGTCCGTTTGCGACTCTCAGCGTCACCAAACTCACAAACCACTAGGCGTTTGGTCTCGACGTGGATACCGCTTCTGATATCATTCGTCGCCCACCGTGCCCATGAGTTTGAGGTATCGAACGCTGGACACGAGACTCGAGCGAAAGCAATCCTGGCCCTCTCAGCCATCCTTCTTGAGCTACAATTAATTGATATGAGTGGTAGCACTGGTGTTGATCTCATGGAGCAGGTCTTCGATCTCGCACTTTGTCTAGTAGATTCTTTGCCCGACGAGCCTCGACAGCAGTGCATACGCACTCTCAACGAAAACACCCCTTCTACAGACATGCATTACCTATTCAGTTTTCAACCTAGCCCTTCAGAGTGGCTTGTCCTCAGCCAAAATGAAAGTTCGCTAGGAATCCCAGCAACGCCTTCCAGCGATCTCCCGGACAAGAGAACTCAAGACAAAGTCAAATTAACCCCATTAGCCTTGAGAAGATGGGAAATGCTTGGAGAGCCAGCTCCGAATATCGGGAGAAATGATACGAGTCTTAGCCTATCTCTCTTCGCCGCACGGAGGGGCTGAGTGAGACCATGGCTCATGTACTTGGACCGATGGTGGAGTTGTGGACGAGTTTTGCCCTGCATGCTATACCCACTTGGACAGGGAAGGCATCCATGCAAACCTTTAAACTTCGTCCCAGGCCAAGTAAACCACACGCACTGACATTGGGGCCCCTAATTTCTAGGGGTGTTGGCAAAGGAATATCTAGGGGTATTGCGGCCCTAGTTTCTAGGGGCCCCATTGTCAGTGCGTATGGTTCATTGGCCTGGACGAAGTATTTAATGAGTTTACGCCATATGATGGATAAGTGTTTGCACGATTTACGAATAATTACGACCAATAAATGGCGGCCTCTCGCTTCAATTTCGCATGTGGTTCCTAGGCCGTCTTGTAATAAATACACTTTGTGATCTAAATTTGGCTATGTACGGAGGTACTGTAGGACGACCAGGGGACTTGTAGAGGCCAAATGAATGGTCGACCAGTACTCGGAGGTTTTGAGAGCCTCTGAAGAACATAGTCTAGTAGTCAAAATGGAATGTGTATTCCGTACGTCTATACTCGGTAGTTTCTCGAACATGTTGTGGTGTATTGAGGGTGTACAGTACTCCGTATTGCGCTTAAAAGAGGAGAGGCTTGGCAACGGGTTTTACGGAGTACGGGATGGAAGTACTGACAACCGCGCTGACGTCAGCCGCCAAGCTAGGGCGCTAGGGTCGGCTCGCCTCGCTAAACTAACGGAGTCTAAATGACCTCGCTCACGATAGTACGAGGACGAGTTATCCCAAGTTATCCTTCCATCTTGCGCAACCCGATTCATCTTCTGCGATTACTACCCACCTCCACCACCACTCACGCCCACGCCCACGCCCACGCTCGCACTCACCTTCACTACCCAACCCGGCGCATCGTTTTCGCATGAGCCTCAGGCGTGCGCTTGCCATCATTGCCGCTTGACTTGCCCTCCTGTCAGGACATACGAGGTAGTACCCCGTACACACGTTTCGAAGGAGCACTCACAAGGCTTTACATCAACAGTCAGCATGAACGATGGCCCGCCCATTCCGCAGCAAGAGAGGCTAGGCGGTTTTCCGCACGCGGAGGGTGGAAATGGTAGCGAAACTCTGGCTATGAATGGGGGCTCTTTTGCCGGATCTCCTGGAGGATTGCTCGATCCAAATTTAAAAGCTGTTGAAGAAGTGGTCAATTCAGAGGTGCGAGCAGATGGAGGGGCGCATCGGCTGTCCTTGGCTAATTGAATGCCTCGCAGATCGGGGTGTCCACGTTGTTGAACAGATTGAAACAGTCTCTCGCATCCGCAAAGGCGAGTTTTGCAATATCAATTAATTAGAACATGTCTAACAACCCCACAGGAGTTTGCAGCCTTCCTCAAAAAAAGATCGACATTGGAAGAGGAGCATTCTTCTGGACTCAAGAAGTTATGCCGAACAACATCGGATAGTATTCGAAGACCAGACCACCGGCATGGCTCTTTTCTGCAGTCCTATGAGGAGGCCAATGCCATTCATGAGCGTATGGCAGACAGTGGTGCCCAGTTCGCGATCTCACTACACCAGATGCATGAGGATCTATTGGAAATGGCTGCGAATATTGAACGGGGTCGGAAACACTGGAAGACCAATGGGTTGGCCGCAGAACATCGAGCAGCCGACGCTGAGAGTGCGATGAAAAAATCCAAAGCGAAGTACGATTCCCTGGCTGAAGACTACGATCGTGCGAGGACGGGGGATGGGCAATCGAGTAAAAAGTTTGGTCTGAAGGGTCCCAAATCAGCACAGCAGCACGAGGCAGATCTATTGAGAAAGGTCCAGGCTGCAGATTCGGACTACGCTACCAAGGTACAGGCTGCACAGAGCCAGAGACAGGAGCTGCTGTCGAAGTTGCGGCCCGAGGCTGTGAAGTCTTTGCAAGAGTTGATCAAAGAATGTGACTCCGCCTTGACGCTGCAGATGCAGAAATTTGGTAAGTCCTTATGAGGGCTTTGTACCATGACAGACTAATGATGTAACCAGCGTCCTTTAACGAAAAGCTGCTTTTAAGCAACGGCCTGACTGTCTCCCCGCTTGATGATCATGAACAAAAGAAGCACCGGAGTCTTCGCGAAGTGGTTCATGCTATCAACAACGAGAAGGACCTTAGTGATTACTTGAGCGGTTTCACTAGTAAAGTGGGACCTCGAAATGCAGAGCTGAGATACGAGCGCCATGCAGTAGGTAATTCCTCCCCGATCTGTTGCTCCCCGCCGACGAGTTTAGGTCCTAAGTCCAGGTGGACAAAATGCCGCGAATCCACAAAGACAATCAGACCCTCCGTCCTCCTCATTGCAATCTCGGCCAGGACCCCCACAGACCAACACAGGGCCGCCCGTCCAAACTCATCAGAGTCAAGCCAGCCAGCCTTTCAATCAGTCATCAGTAGGCAACATGCAACAGCACCAAAGGAGCTTTAGTCAAGGCCCCTCTTTCCAGCAATATGGACCGACTACAGCCCAGCCGCTAGGCCCGACACAAAGTGGCCTTCAAGGCCCAAGTTACAACTCAGGCCCGGTTGGTGCCACTGGCCCTCCCCAGCTTTCAACGCTACCCTTTCAGGCGACTCAAACACACGCAGCGACTCATTCCGCGCCACAGCAATCGCAACAACCCCCCCCAAGCTTCCAGAGCCAACAACTGAATCCAAATATGTATTCCCAGTCCCCCATTTCAGCCGGTGGCAGTACTCTGCCTCCACTGAAGCCCGTTTTCGGGCTCACCCTCGAGCAACTGTTCGAAAGAGACCAGTCGGCGGTCCCCATGGTAGTCTATCAGTGTATACAGGCCGTTGACCTCTTCGGACTTGAGGTGGAGGGCATTTACCGGTTATCAGGGACCTCTTCCCACATCGCCAAAATCAAAGCTATGTTTGACAATGGTATGTATGAAAGGACTATCCGGTTGATCTCAAGACTGACTTCGTTCAGATGCGTCCACAGTCGATTTTCGTAACCCGGAAAACTTCTTCCATGACGTCAATTCTGTGGCCGGTCTCCTCAAACAGTTCTTTCGCGATCTCCCTGATCCCTTGCTGACTCAGGAACATTATGCCGGATTCATTGAAGCTGCTAGTAAGTGGCCAAGCTGAGTTGCTGTTCTTGCTGTCACTGACCTTTTTAGAAAATGACGATGATATCGTCCGACGCGACTCGCTCCATGCTATCATAAACAGCCTTCCTGACCCCAACTACGCAACCCTACGTGCTCTGACCTTGCATCTCAATCGGGTACAGGAGAGCTCGGGTTCCAATCGCATGAACGCTAGTAATTTGGCAATTGTGTTTGGTCCAACTCTCCTGGGAGCCAACACGGGGCCAAATATTCAGGACGCTGGGTGGCAGGTTAGGGTGATTGACACAATTCTACAAAACACGTACCAAATATTTGACGACGATTGATATGCCCGGAGCAAGCGGGTGTGAAATTGTGGCGCGCCATATTAACGGTAATGTTGTATAGTAAAGTACGGAGTATAGCGATGCTTATTTTGCGAAACGAGTGTAGCACACGCGTTAGTTTGTGACCTGTATAGTAGTCCTTTCGCAGTCGTCTTGAGAGTATTAAAAACGGAGTCTTAAAGATCGCGACGTTGTCTAGAAGACGTTATAGTACATAGGCGATCATTTAAAGTTATATAAGAACTATTTTATATCCTATAATATACGAGGCTAGGGTGACAGCTTAGTAAAAGGGATATCAGGGTGGAGTTACTAAATATGCTTTCATATACAGTACTAGGCCACTTCAATTTGTGATTTTAGCGAATCACCCCTCTATCCACCCTACCAACCATAATTCTTTTACATGTAACTTAGTTATTTTAGGGCTAACCAACTAGCATTCTAGATATAATTATTCATAGCGTTCTATATTTTAATAGTTTTATCTTCCAACTTCATCGAACTACAAATATTTAGTATACTAGCCACCTACTGTAATACAAACTTCCGCCCTCCTAGGTAAACTTCAATATAACGTAACAAACCTAGCCTTTAGAATATACTTCTAATCGTCCTAGAGAGCGTCCTTTAGTTCTATTCCATCCTACTCACACTCTCCTTTACCCGCCGAGGGGCCTAGATACCGAGTAACTGGTCTATTCTTAAGAACCTACTAAATGTACTCGATCGGGTTTAGGGCGGGGGAGTAAGGTGGCCAATTAGGAGTTGTGATCCCATTCTTGTTCAACTAATCTCGGACCTTATAGGTAATATAAATCGGCGTGGGGAACTAGGTTTTAGTAGGTGATCTGCTCATATCTTGGCTCCCCCCTTGTTGACCCCTCTATATGACTTCCCCGGAGCCGAATTTCGATCCTACCACATGGCTAAATCACACGACGCCTTGGCTTATAAGACGAGCGGAGAATTCGTCCTGGCGAGCCCGGGGATTTGCTGGGGAGTCTGTCTGTCTCAATCAACGTAGAGAAGGGAGAACAGGTGAAGCAGATGGGAAATATTTATCGTAATGCGGTTAGCACCATCATATGGCCGGGTCCAGAACACGACAATAGCCATGAGATGAATCTGAATTGTCTGAGGTTCCAGGTGTGAGCCGTCACATCTGATAAAGGTTAAAAATAAAATTACAAGGTGCTTGAAACTAAAGCTAAATTTAAACTCTACTTAGAAATACTATTATTACTTAATGACTACAAGGTAAATACCTTCTTTATAAACTATATAGTGTAGCTATAAGAGCTAGAAGATAATAATATTTATAAATAGTACTTAGTATATACTCTCTATTAGTTAAGACCGCGTATATAATAGCTTATATATAAAAACTATAAAAGTGTAATAGTTTCTATTTAACGATCTCGAGGTTATATATTGAAGATATAGATGTCGAGGTATAAAGAAGTTATTCTACTTCCCTATAAAATATCTCTTTCGTAAGATTTCACTTATTAGCTATTATACCTAGCTCTACTTAAATCGAGGCCGTGGGTTATATACTAGAGCTTATTTATCGTACTAAGTATGGAGCTATTAATTCGATTCGATCGATTAAGTATAGCGATTTTTTGGATTAATAAATTCCCTACAACTAGCTCGGGTATACGGGTGACTCCACAACTCCACAACTCCACAAGTTGCCCCGTATACAAGAGCCCAGAGACCAATACTTCTCCTATCCTATCCTATCCTATCCTATCCTATCCTATCCTATCCTATCCTATCCTATCCTATCCTATCCTATCCTATCCTAGAGCCGATCCTCTTAGAAATTCAAGGATTTTCGGGTAGAGTATCTTACAGTACCTGGGAGAGTTAAGGAGTAATATGCACTAAGGTCTTACTACCCATTAGAGCAAGAGCCAGCCAAGAAACGTAAAGCCTCCGTTCCTCGTCGGCAATTCAACCCTCGCCAATGCTTGCGTTGTGCTTTCGTAGCAACCTGCCGTCCCCGCAGCACATTCTCCTCGCCAAAGCCCACGCATCCCCACACACTGGCCTGGTAGTATCGACATGCGCGGGTTTCCAGCCACGCGTACGAGTAGAGTAGCAACCAGCTTGCCAGGGCAAAGGCCGTGGTTGTCAGAGGGAGAAGGCTTCATAAGTGGCCACGGGGATTTCGCCGCATGTCGCGGTGAGGGCGTACCATATATGCCCGTGACGTGGATGTCCGTGGGTTTTGGATGCTGTTGAAATGTACTTACTGTGCAGGGCAGATAGCGTCGCGTGCTGAAACTATGCGTTACGAGGTCGAGGATGCTAGGGAGTACGTGGCCGGTTTCGGATTTTTGGCTTGTCGGATTGGCCACGAGAGAGGAGTGGAGGGCGGCTGTGAACGCATGAGTTGGTTGCAAGTACTTGGAAAGGAAACGGGATGCAAGTGGACGACATGGAAGCAAGCTCTGTTTGTGTGTGGCTTGGCTCCTTTTGATTCTTGGAGAGCGCTCTGTCGCATGCTCGCCGGAATAGGAGCTCGCTAAACCTCCCCATATATAATTCGTCCAAAATGGGTACAGGAATATCATTCAAGGTGGTATGCTATACTAGTAACACCCGCGGGGCCCCTTGTCTAATGTCGCCTTCTGCTTTCCCAATGATGTGGGGAAAAGGCTACGAAAAACTCCGTTTGAACACCCCCTTCAAGGAATAATGAACGCCGTGATGCATGATTATAAACACCAGACCCATGAAATCGACTCCTGGAAATCAAGGTACTACGATGCCTTTCCGTATTCAGAGCCGAACTTGTAATCTGACGGACCGGTAGGCTTAGGATAGGTTGGGCTTGCAACCACAACGGAGGGCTTCTCGTCGTCTGCCAGGAATATGGCGCCGCGCCGTTTGCGGGTTGATCGAGAGAAGATCCACTGGCTAAGTATCCAATTAATTCGGTTCTCAGAAGCAAGCGATTTCAACACTTACACGCTGCCACACTTCTCCACGGCCTCCACGCCCACAACAATCACAAGGAACAGTAGCACGATGGCCACCACAAGGACATCGCTGTACTCTCTTATGACATGTGACGTCCGGATTCGAACCGTGTATGATTCTGAGACACCTTCGTTGTCGACATTCCGGCAGCTCATCTTGGTTATCCTTCCGGCGATATGGAGATTACTGTGCACATTTTTGTCTCGTCTGGAATTCCGAGTTGCCCAATACCGCCTCGCGTCCTTCTTTCTCAAGGCTGGAAGGTCGTTCGTTGGCCTTGATGGTAAAGCTGGGATGACTCCGTCTACTTCGTCTTGCGAGGTCTGGGTGGGATTGGTCAGGGATAGGAGGAACGCCGAGGTGGGTGGCCATTCGGATTTGAGTGCGGTGGACGGAGACACCCGTATCGGTGCTGTTGGGCGGTCGTCGATGAGGATGTCTAGAGAGTCGGAGGCGAGTTGAGGGGCTGGAAAGAGAGGATTGGTGGGGTTGGTGGGAGGGGTGGCTACATTGACGAGGATCTCTCGGAAGGTGTCGAAACTACCCGTACATGATGATGAAGATGTTAGAATCCTGTGTGGAATAGCGATCGGGGCTGGTGTTGCAAGACGGATGAACAGCAGAAGGGAAAGGGGGGATGTTGGCTTCATGGTGAATTGTGGTATCTGTCGCCGAGTGAACTGCTTGTCGCTTGTCGCTTGTCTCTTGTCACTTGTCACTTGTCTCTTGTCACTTGTCTCTTGTCACTTGTCTCTTGTCTCTTGTCGCTTGTCTCTTGTCGCTTGTCGCTTGTTGCTTGGTCTTTGTAGATGTGGTGATCCGAAGGGGCAGACGGCCGGGAGGGCAAACAATCAAGAGTCCCCGACCAGCTGCGAGCTTCTTGATGATACTGGCCGGTATGGAGGCCGTGTTTGATCGAAAGGGACGGGGTCGAAGGGGAGGTCACTGGTGGAAAGGCGGGCACCCGATCATCCTTTATATGCCTCTGTGCTCGGGTGACGCTTGAGATGATGTTTTGGATATTGTCCTTGGAGGTTGGACCTTGAGGCCGAATGTCTGTCCAGCTTTGCTCGAGGGCCATTTTAGATAGAATAATGCCTCATCACGCGGACTCCGGACGGGGTCGTGGCGCTGGTTGGATTTGTCGTACAGCAGGTAGGAACCTTGTCGAAGCAAGAATGAGGATTCCAAGGGATACAAGTAGAAAGCCCTGTCAAAATAGTCTTTTTTGAATTCATCCAGTGGGCCATGCTGAATCGGGCATGGCCATTCGTGCGAATTGTTGGTTTAGGCTCAGGAGTCAGGGGCTGAAGGCTCCCACTAGTGCGGGGGGAATCAATAGCTTCATGAAGTTCGACCCCCTCTTTCCAGCATCCAATTCGGAATGAAAGGGGTCGTCAAGAAGACCAGAGTATTCGAGAGACATTTTCCTCAACATGCCGAACGTTGACCATTCCTCGGAAGACATCTATCTCCTGGATGATCTCGGCTGCTCGCCTAACCTCACAGGCTGCTGGAGAGGATAGTCCCATGAACCCCAACCCCAAAATAAGAAGCTGACCCATGCATTCGAGAATATGGCTTACAGCAGTGCAACCTGCGCTACTAACGTAGTGGCATGACTTTTAAGTTTTAAGGCGACAATATATCAGTCCGTACAGAGGCGTCGTATCGGCTGACTGTGCAGTGCTGACGAGGCGAATACTTAACGTCGTACTGTAACGAGGTCACATCCCAGGGACAGATCCCTCACAGCCCCCGCAGAGTCGCAGCCCTTAACTTCAACCCTCCTCATGTTTGATATCAGAGAGAGTCGATGTTGCAAATTGCCTGGCGAGAGTGCTTGCAGAGTTCAGTTCGTCTGGAGATCTTGAGGTTATCCCTCCTTGGCTTAGCGAGTTACGGGGGAACCTAGACCTTACGAGCTACCTCGTTACGTTGTACGAAGTACTCCCTACTTCGTACACTCCCAATTCGTAGGGGATACTTCGTAGAGAAAGGGGAATTCCAACAACCATTCCCCTGACGGACCCTTGCTAGACAATTACCAAGGCTAATTGGGAAAGCTTAATTCGTGTTACCCGAGTACGGAGGACGCCGCCCAAAGTATGGCACTGGGCAGTTGTCAAGCTTTCCAGCCTCTTTTTACTATTTTAGATGTACTCCGTCGACATCCCTGGCGAAGCTGTATCTCATGCTTCGTGCGACGTACTGTACAGGGTACAATTTCAGCATCGTTGGATCGCTGGCGGCGATCAAGTTCGAAACCTCAGCCGCCCTCTGGATAGGCATCCTCATCAAGAGTCCAGACTAGCGTTTTCGTTAAATTAAAGGAACTTGGAGTCGTCTGCCATGACGCGGTGTCAAGCACGTTCGAATCCTGCCCCTGTGTGTTGGCGTCTAAGCCCAGATTTGCTGTGTGGATATGGCTCTGTGTCATTGTGAACGCCGCCACGACTTATAACTGTTGTCACTAACGTGGAGCAGGAGCTAGAATAAACGACGGGGTCGAATGGGCAAACATGCTCCGTGAATGCCACTAGCGATGCCACGATGTGTGATGCTAGGACGCCATCGAAGTAGAAATGGTATTTTGACTAGCAAACGCAGCTTCTGTATCACGATTCTTCAAGAGAGGTTGTGCCCATTTGCTATTCCTACTTGCCTGTCTTAACGCCTGATCTGCTTTGCCCCCGTGTAGGTTTCGGTCGTGCATAGCTGTCGATTCAATTTCGACAAGTATTTGCTATCCCTTCTACCGACAAGAAGTACACCTCCGCTCAGGCCTCCAAAAAGTGGTAGGTGCACGGGAATTCATGTGTAAAGTGACGTGCGGGAGTATTGCTCTGATGGGAGTTCTCAAGGCGTATTTGAATCACCAAGAACCTGTATACATACCTATAGATTCCCACGGAAGTCGTATTTGAATCGCCAAGAACCTGTATACATACCTATAGAGTCCCACGGAAGCCGTAGTATCATTCCCTCTCCTTTCTCTATCAAAATGCCGAGTTCCGAGCTCTCCTAGCTTGAAGCTATTATCGTCACCAACGCATGCCTCAATTAGTACTCCAAGTCATAATACGACTCTGGGTAGCGCTCGATCTTGTCGAATTGCTTTGCTACCGTATTACCTGTTACACCACCGCAGACACGTGTAAGGAAGAGGTGGTACCCAGCTTCACCACCATCTTTCGAATATTGCCAGGCCACAAATTCGAGGCACCAGACCCTACAACTACAACTACAGCTTTGGTTCCACTGCTATTTGGATTCAAGTGATGTACGATTACGGTGGGACTTTTGTGGCTTTCAACAATACAGAGGTATTAGGAGGGATAAAATTGGACAGACGAACCTAGGTACAGCCGATGTACATTCTCACACTCTAGGCGTAGATATTATAAAATATTATATATTAATAAAGCTTATATTATAAGACGAACCAAGTATTAAGCTCTTTTATTTTATTTCTATTAATATATTAGTTTTTTATAGTACCTTCTATGTACATTAGATGTACCTTACGGAAATAACGTCCCCATAGGAGGTACATAGGTAGTACATTAGTATTATGTCGGCGATAATTAAATTCGCTACGGTAGCCGAATAAAATTTATGCTGCGCCCCTAAAGTGACCCGCTTTTATTTCTATCCCTGCAGAAAAAGTGCCCGGCCACGTACACATATACGTTTAGTGTTTTGATCACTTCTCGGAAAGTCTTTATTTGTATAAGATATTTAATTTGATTTGAAGCACCGGCCGGGTTCCATTTAGGCTTAATTACCAGGTTTGTTTGTTTGTTTGTATTGATTTGCGTCCGGTGGGACCGCGGGTAACGCCCGCGGTCCGACGATCTCCCATGGGGTACGGGGACGTGCTAAGTAAAGGACTTATGTACAAGGTCCATGTCTACTAGAAAAGTAAATACTACAAGGGGAGAAAAGCCCTCCTAATAGATAGTTCCGGGTCTCTGATCCCGCGGTATCTTAGCTCCCTTATACTACCCTTAAAAGTATTTCTAGCGAAGAGTATCGGCTTTAAAGCCTCTTTAACTACATTCCTTCTATACCGGTTAGGAGATAGAGTGTCGAGATACGGTAAGTAAGCGTAGAGAAGGTATCCGAGGCCTTATAGAACTAGAACCCTAGGTGACTTAACGTGAGTTAAGAGCCTCCTCGATAGAACCTAATACTAGTGTCCCGAACCCTTTCTTACGCGGTAGGTCACGTTTAAGTAGTAGGGTATAACTCTATTACACGAAGCCCACACACAAACCATATTTTAAAAACACCTTCTAGCCCTCCCCCTTTATTTTTACACTCTAGTCCCTATTCCCCTACTTAGGTATCGCCCTCTCTTACATAATATATTCGAATCGGGTCGTAGTAGGTAGGTTCGTGGTCGTGGCCGTGGTCGAAAGGCTGTTCTAGGTAGAGGAGGCGGGTTCGAATTCGAGTAAAGGCTTCGGGACTCAATCTTGGCTCTCTAGACTCCAATAAAAGAGCTAGAGGTTCGTAGGGTGTACCGCGTACAGGTGTTAAGTCTTCGCATCCCCTTAATTACCGGGTACGTACGAGTAAAGTACTTGTATATTCCCCATAAATAAACCTCTTGGAGGTAGATACACGCAACGAACACTGGTCCTATAGCAACGTACGCTACAATCCCACCCAGGGATAATCATTCCCTCTCCCACCGGCCAAGAGGGTAATGCCATAGGTAATATAGCAACACTTGGTGACATGGCTGGAAACCTCTTGCGTTGCGGTGGCGTGGGCGGATTGCTTAGCCGGAAGAAGTGAACCTTGATACAAGAGTAGGTGTATTTGTCGAAAGTCTTGCACATATGGGAAAGGTGTTGTGTGTGTTGATAGGTGTTGTTGATAGGTGTGACGATGAGATGAGGTTATGGATCAACGAGAAAAGCTTTCCGGAATTTGGACTGCACGCCGCCTTGCATGACTTGACAACATTACATTATATATCTCTTATCTATCAATAATCGTCCCACTGCCGTCGTATGATCGGCCTCGCAGGGTCCCATGGGCCATGGATCTCGTTCTTATACTTCTGTAGCCCAATTAACCACCAACTACACACGCCCATCGCCAAACATGTCGATATCACACCAACCACCACCCCAGTTAGTCCAGCTTTCCACGGAAAATCTAGCATCCCTTCCCCATCTCCTCCATGGCCCATACATAACCCCACTCCTCCACTCGCACCCACAATGAGAAGGCCAGTCAAAGTAACATGGCCTTGCCAGGTGCGTTGCTTGGCATACCTCCTGAAGACTGGGAAAAGTCCGAATACTTCAATGCTAAAAAGAGTCAAGCTGAAGACTTGTCCTGTGCTTGGCAGTCGACTGGCCAGCACGGTGCTAGCCATCAATGCTGCGTTGGTGCTCAATGATGCTGGGATGTTCTTGTTCCCGGACGATGCTTCTGGTGTCTTGTAATCGAAGAAGAAGATGTTAATGGTGAATAGGAGAAACGACATTGCCCATATCGAATCGGAAGACGTGGAGCGTGTTAGCGATTTGAGGATAGGAGAGAGCCCCAGCAGGGTGAAATATATAAGAAGGGCTGATTTTGCGGTTGATAAACGGATGGAAGTGCGATGACTCAGGGATGAGGTTGAACCTGCCGGGAAGATAGGTATCAGTCGAGGACTCTGGTCTGTCATTTGTGATGTGGCAGATTGTATCGAGGAGGCGGATGCTGAATGGGAGTGCCTTGCGACCAGCGAGGAAGGATTGTGGTGATGTGCTCCCAGGTTGGGAGTCGAGCCAGTCGAGCCAAAATTGTGCATGCTAAGATTGCTGGTCGAACTCGCAGAGGATACAGTCGAGTTGTATTGCGGTGCGAGCAATTGGACCGGATTCGGATGTTTGAAAAGATCATCTTGTCCAAGCCACCAGTCCCATAAAACCCATCCCAAGAAGGTTGCAACGCTTCCCCATCCAACCACGCCCACGGGAGATATCCGGTCCTGGACGATTCCAATGAAGCAAACGATGAATATCACGACAGAGCACACATGCTGGACAATCACGGTCGAGTCGGCAACAAGAGGCCAGAAATCGTAGGGCTGAAGACGGGGATTTCGTTGGAGGTGCTCGAGGAAGGTCGCTTGATCCGTATAATTGTCCGGATCTGCTGGCGTTAAAATCACCTTCAATTGACTGACGTTGGACGGTGCCGACTCACAGGATTGCTTTACCCATAGCAGCTTCTTCCATGTAACCTTCCTCATCCTGCTCCGACTTCGATGTCTCGATTTTTGTCGGCCGCTCTGCAAAGGCGCTGGTGCATCTCCATTCAAACCATTGGTCATACGCAGGCCATGCTGCAGTTTCTTGACAGCTGGCGACTGCTTTCGGGGAGGAGACCCTTGGTAGATGGCATCTTCTGGCGCAAGAAGAGTCCGATTCGATGCTAGTTGAGGGATGAGGTTGGGTACGGTCGAGCTTCGGGTGAGGTCTGGTCGTTGTTGCTTTGTTACTTTAGTTGTTGTTGTCGTTGTCATTGTGGTTATTGTCGCAGGGATTGGAGGCGCCTGGTTGGGCACCATAATGCGATTGTCGTCCTCATACGAAGAAAAGGTGGAAGTTTGACTGCTCGTAAGGGTTGTGTTGTTTCTGTCAGCCTCGCGATGTGCGACATGTAGCCGGTATGTTGGCCTTTAATGTGAGGCCTGATATTAGGCTGCAACAACCGCCAATTCACCCCTGAATCCCTGATAGCAAAGACTAATCAGGTGTTGCGATGGAGGCTCGCGTTCACAGCCGAGGAGTTGGGTTTCAGCGAGAACTCCTGGACCAGTGCAACCGATCACCATGATGTGGAAGTTGTAGTTCTGGCCCTTGTTTGAGGAGTGGGAGGATGTGGATACGATTGTAGCGAGTCCTAGGCATATGGATCCCGTTGTTACTGTTGTAACTATTGTTACTACCATAGCCGATCAGAGTGAGAAGTAGTACAAGTAAGTGACTTTCAATTATGCTATTTAGCCGACAAGCCCTCGGCTTTCTTCTCATCTCGTGAACCATATGAGAGCCAGGGCACAAAACACGACCAGTAGTTGATGATCATCGTTTTGAACGCGGCAAGCCATTATATACTTCATACAATCCCTCCCTCCGTCGGCGTGAACCATCGTTCGAACCGACTTCATTCTTCTCCGCTCTTCATAGACGTCTAAGTTTTCATTCATCCCGCTGGCTTCTGTCAAGTCGATCCCCGGAGAAGCTATACGCCAGCTTTGAATTCCCATGAAAACATGCAGCTTATCCCAACCAAATGTACAAGAATGACACAACAAACGCGGAGATCTATCTAGAAAGTCGAAACAGCAATGGCGATAGCTTGGCTATCTGAGTGCGATATCGAGATGCTGACCTCCTTCACACCAGCCTTCTTGGCTGCTACGGCGGCTTCACCGTGAAGCTGTGAACATGTTAGCCGGGATCAAGTCGGGAACGGGAAAGCTGATACTTACAGTGACGATGGGTGCACCCTTCTCGTTGTTGAGAATCTCAATCTCCTTCAATGGGGCACCTGCTCCCTTGCTTGACACCCCTAGCGATTTGAACACTGCTTCCTTTGCACTCCATTTTCCAGCAAACGAGGATTGTGGTGATGGTGCATTCAGACAGTACTCCTGCTCCTTTTCTGTGAAGTTTCGCTCCAGGAAGGTATCGTTGTCAATGTTGATGGCAGAGATATCCTCAACGTCAACACCAACCTTGTTGTTTGCAGTTGCGGCACCCTTTGCAAGCGACTCGACCATCTGCTTGGTGCTAGCAGCCTTGTTGTTGATGTTCTTAGCAAAGTTTGGTGCGTACGTGAGTTCCGACGTCTTTTTGTCAGCTGAGACACGAGCATCAGGGTTCAAGAAGACTGCTCCTTGCTGAGCATCAGAGTATGGCGACTGGTTCTTGGCAACGAACAGGGTATTGGTGATCATGCCGTTGTGGAAATATCGGTATGCACGCTTTTGGCGAGCCTCGACCTTCTTCGAGTATGCGGCATAAGTAGCCTCATCAAGAGTGGCAAAAAGATACTTGGGGTGAATACCGATAGCTTGAGCCCCCTTTTGACCAAACCCGAAGGATGTGACAGAGAATGCCTTGACACCATCGGTTTGGATACTCTTGCTTGGGTACACAATGTAGTCAAATTGCTCCATGACCTGATCAACGTTGTCCGCGTTACGGTTACCAGGGACCAGACCACTGTTGAGGACTTGCAGACACCCGTTGAACATCCACGCACCGGCGGCACCCTTTGGATGGCCAGTGAGATACTTCTGGAAGATGCCCATGACGGCGTTACCCTTCTTCCGGCCAAGGTGCTTGAGTTGCTGGCAGATGACAGAAGATTCGTTCTTGTCGTTGGCAACGGTTGACGTGCCGTGGAAGGACGCAACATCCAGATCGTCAATTGTAAGACCCCAGGTGGCAAGAGCACCACGGAGAGGAGCGATGGTAGGATCTTGTTTCCAGAAGGCGTTACCCAGGCTGTTGAGCACCTCGCGCTCTTGACGAGCGGCCTCGCTCTTGATGTGGGCAGCACGCTCTTGAGCATATTCGGCTTCGCTGAAATCTCCACCTTGGGCCTTCATGGCAGCAACTTCCTCGTGGAGGAATTCAAGCTCTGACTCTTGCCACTGCTTGATGTTCTTCTTTCGGAGCTCGACTTGACGGCGGCGGTATTGGATGTCAAGGAGAGGAGATGGGAACTTGCCAGGGTTCTCACGGGCAGTGGTGAGCACACCTTGACCTGGAGCAGGTACTGATCGGCCAATCTTGTCGGTGGCGGTGGTGGTGAGACCTAGAATGCCATAAATTGGAACACCCATATCTAAGGCAAGCTTGGCGGTCATGATGACTTGGATACCGCAACCTTGAGATTCCATGAAACCATTCCGGGTAGTGGTGGTAGGTCTCGACATTTCCTTTGGTGTTCGGCCGTGAGCGAATTCGTCTACCGCATTGCTGGTAGCCTTCATGTTGGCGAATTCGTAGGAGCCTTCCTCTTGGAAGTCATCGAAGCCACCAACGAAGCAGACACGAGCCTTGCCTTCCAGGATGGTCTCGTAACCAATGTCGACGGATTCGACGGCGGTCGCACACGCACCGACAGGAGTCTTGATAGGACCGGTGGAGGAGATCAACAACATGTTAACCCAAGCACTCATGGTGTTGATGAAAGACTCTTGGAGGATGTCCTTTTGAAGGGGTTTATCAAGGTAACGATCCTTGTACATGCCTCTCAGAGCGGTTGTGCCACCAATACCGGAACCGATGCAGTTGCCGACCTCGGAGATGTGAACATACTTGTAGAACTCGTACGGGTCGGTGATACCGGAAGCCAGGAGCGATTCAACCGTGCAAACAAGGACGAAGAGAGTGACTGGATCGACTTGGGAGATGATGTCGTCTGGAATGCCGTATTTCTTCGCGTCCCAGCCAGTTGGAATTTGACCAGCCACAAGACGGTCGAACTTGAGTGCCTTGGGGATCATGAGAGTGGCTCCCTTCTTCATGCGAACGATGAACTCGCCAGACTCGGGGATCTCAAATATCTCTGCCTTGTCACCATGCTCCCTTCGGAACTCCTCGGCCGTCTCTTTGGATGTCTCAAATGGCTCAAGATCCTCCTCGATGACAACTTCTTGGAGCAGCTGCTTCTTGTTGGGGTCGTAACCCTTGAACAGCTCAGGCTCGATCAGACGAATGCCAGAGTGCTCCAGGATGTGCTTCTCATACTTGCCCTTGATGTCATTGTCGTCGACTTGTTCTCCAGACTTGGCATCAACCCAGCCAGCGTATGACTTGCCCTTGATAGGACCATTGTGATTTTTGATCAGTCCCATGATCCAGGCCATCTCGACACAACCCTCGAGAGAGAATTTGCCATACGCTTCCATTTCCCAACGGGTTCTTGAGTTACCCCATGGTCCAACTTCGGCGAAGCCTGTAACGACAACAACCTTCTCGAGGTCGACCATACCCTTGAGGTTCTCATTGAGAGGCTCAACTTCCTTCTTCCAGTCGGGGAGCGTAGGGAAGTCAAACTTGATATTGGCACGAGGATCGATGGTGACCTTCTTGTAGAGCGCTTCGCTGTCCTCACCGTTGACAATCTTATTTTCGATGGCGGTTTCCTTGGTGACGGCTTGACGAACTTCACTTGTCTCCATGATGTCCTTTCGTAACTTGGTCATCAAATCCTTGAGATCTGGGATGAATTGAAGACCACCGTTGAGATCAGCGAACACAGGCTCCCCCTGGCAAAGGTCGACCATTGCTGGGGACATGAGACCGAGTAAGTTGAAGGCCATCTCTTGTTGAGAGAAGGTACGGACGCCATACGCCTCGACACCCTCGGCGACAACGTTGTTGCCAGACATGAGACCGGTGCCACGAGTCCAGCCAATGACTGCACCGCAGATGGTGAGGAAGTTACCCCAGCTCTCGGAGTGCCATCGGTTGAAGAGAGTCTCCAAAGCCAATTTAGACTCAGAGTAGAGGCCGTCATTACCGAAAGTACCGTGGTTCGGTGACAATGGTAGGACGACCTGCGCAGGGCGAGTCTCGAAACCACGCTCGGCCTTTTGTGTCTTGATGGAACCGAGAAGGCGGAGGAGGTTGGTCAACATGATGCGATGAGCAAGCTCAGACTTGGAGTCGATGCTGTCAATTTCACGACCGTTCTCAGGAATGGCGGCGAATGGAATGACGAAATCCAAATCCCATCCTAGACCCTTCTTGGCATCGTAGATGTACTCAACGAGGGCCTCGACGTCCTGCTTGCTGCCCTGGTTGAATGGCACGACGATGAGTTGAGAGCCTCGCGAACCATAGCGAGCATACATGGACTGGTAGTACTCGGTAACCTCACGCGAGAATCGACTGGTGGTAACGACGACCTTAGCACCTCCACTGATCAGGCCCTGGAGAACTTCAGCACCAATGGAGCCAGCGCCAGCACCGGTCATCAAAGCATTCTTGCCTTGGAACGTCACACCAGACTTCGCAGCTTGCTCCAGACCATCAAGATACATGCCGGTGAGTTTCTTGCTGTATTCCCAACCGTGCTCATCCTTTCTCTTGAGATGCAAGAAAGGAATGGTCTCAACCTTTCCAGATTTTGTAGGAGGGTTGGCTCGGGGACCCTTCTTGGATCCATTGAGCTTTCCATTGGCGCTCTCCTTGGGAATGATCTGTCCCTCATTCATGGCCAATGATCGGATGACATCCCCGTAGAGAGACTTGATCTGGAGCTGCGAAGACTTTGAGAGTTTGTGTTGCTGCTTAATGAGCTTGTAAATTCGGCTCAGGTCGCTTTGAACCTTGGTTCGGTTGCCATACTCCGAGATTTTGCCTCCTTCGGCCATCTCCTTGACATAGTGCTCAAGCTTGCGAACGCTGGTTCGTGGAATTTCGGCGTATTCGAGGTTTCCGCGAGCGTCAATGGTGGTATGAGGTCCAGTTGGGACGGCGACATCCTTATAGCATGGTGCAACGCCGATGGTATCCTTGCAGTTATCAATGAGCTGTTGACCAAGCTCCTTTGCGAGCTTGTATGTCTCCCCTCGCTCGGTTGGGCAGTTGTCGATGTGATACTGCATGAAATCGATCAGGGTTGGGTTGGAGCGATTCATGATGCGGATACATTGGCTGACAATCTCGCGATCCACAGCTTGCAAGCGTCCGAAAATGATGTCGTAGAACATGGTGAGAGCATCTTGCCGGGCCCAATTCCATGACGAATCGTAGACTCTGGCCTTGAGCGAGCTGAAGACCGGCTCGATGCCTGCTGCATAAAAGTCACCGTGCTCCACATGCCACAGGTCTAATTGTGCTTGAAGCGCTTGTGACGATTCTTGGGAGCCTTGGAAAGCCTTCTCCCCGGCTCGGAGATCCATCTTCAGGTACCGAGCAAACAACTCGAGTTGTTGCTTGAAGAGTGCACGTTGATCCTTGGTCAGAGCATCAATGGCCGCAGGATCCATCATCATTCCCCCACCCGATCCACCAGCATCTCCCCCAGCCGCAGGAGTTGACAGGCTGATTCCAGCATTTGCGGCATACTTCTGGGATGCATCATCGAGATACGCCTTGGCATCGTTCTCAGAGCCTAGACGTGAAGCTGGCTCCATGGTGAGAGACAAAAGCAAGACCCCATCTTGCCGCCCTGAAGCAAGACCCCATCTGGTTTCCAAGTATTTTCTGGCCGCTGTGATGTTGAAGCCACCGGGCATTTTCGAGGAGATTAAGCGTGCGACGAGCGAGGAAGATTGCTTCCCAAGCTGACCATTGAAGGTTGCCTGCATTGCAGCTCCTAGTTCGTCGAGAGGGGTATCTTCTGGTTTTTCTGGGGTGGATCCGAATTCTTTGCCTAGATCACCAAGGATTTCGTTTTGAAGTGTGGATTTACCTGACAAGAGAATAGAGTTAGCACCGACCAAAATCTGAGCCAAAGTCGTGAGGGGCTGCAAACTTACCACCGACAAGATCCTTGATTGCCTTGCTTAGAGGAATCTCCATGAGAGATTTCTTAAGCTTCTGAGCGATCAGGGCTCGCACAATATCGATGGCCCCAACCGGAGCATCTGGGACCTGTGCCGCTGGTCCAGCGCTGGGTGGAGGAGGGGCTGCTGCTGCTACGGCTGGGCCAGCGCTTGAAGCAGCTGGGACTGAAGAGTCCCCAGAAGATGCGGTGGGGGCGGGTTCGTCTTCCACTGGATCGACGTCGTAGTAAATCTCTTTTGCATCTTTGTTGTAGCAGAGAATTTGTCGCTGCACAGATTTTGCGGCATCGTAAGCCTCGTACTTTGAGGCCAAAGTCCTCTTGGCCATCACACCAAGCGTGTCGGCTGGACCAATCTCCACAATCCTCTCCGTCGTCTTCTCGGCCAGAATGACATCTTGTGTTTCAATCCATCTGACGGGCGAGGCAAATTGATATGCCAAGAGCTCGACCAGGAGCGTGTGAGCGAGCTCCTGTTCCACTTCGGGGCGCATGTTGACGTGTGGTCGTTTTACGTCCGAGGACGATTCGAGGGGATTCGAGAGGATATCGAGGGACACCGCGAGAGGTGAGATGGAACTCGTGATTGTATTATGTGGAATCTATGTGGTCGTGGGGTATTTTGGACCGCGATGAGGTTGTCCGGGAACTCCACAAATTTCGGTTGGAGAGGGAGAAATGTAGAAAGTGGCAAGCAAGAAAACAAGGAGCGTGGAATGTCGCGGCAGTCAATTGAATGGCGGCGGTTTGGTGTACACAGTTGGCTTATGATGGGTATGACGGGTATGATGGGGATGATGGCCCTTGAGTAGAAGAATATAAGAGGATGAGAGAGGATGGGGAGGATGGGCGGATGGGGGAATGGGAGGATAGGAGTGTGAGAGAAAGGAGTGGCGGGGATTTGGATGTGGAGGGGAGAGGTAACAGCAATTCAAGCTGGAGGCCGTTGGTGTGCAGCACTTGATGATTCGGATGAGAATGGGAGCTCGATTTATTTGGCGTTGTGTTGAACAAGTGCTTTCTCCCAACGGCTGCGTCCACTAGTCCGAAAGGGGACTAGTGTCCCCATGCGTGCATGGCGCCCCTCCCTTGAATCCCTTGGCCTTCGCTTCCCCTTCCCTTCCTTCCCCTTCCCTTCACTCCCTCCTTCTCCCTTGAGTGGCTACATTGTGAAGATGAGCCCAGTCCACGGGAGTCACGGGACCTGCATCATCGGGCGGTCCTGCGGCCTGCGGTGGCCTGCCACGCAACTCGGCTCCAGGCGCCACCCAGAGGGCGGGCGGAAGAGGATACTTCGGGTTCTGGCGGCACCCTAGTGGCAAGGCTCTTGCTACCGCTTCTCCGTCCGCAGCCGAGGGTGCTACAGTGCTTGCGACGGTCCGAGACTCGGCCGTCGGATGCCGGGCGGACCGTCGTCGGGAGTCCGGAGTATGGCAAGCGTCGCGAATGACGGAGTGCGGTCCTATGTCGTTCCGTACATCGCGAGTACTCGTACGGACCAGGAATAACGACGGAGAATGCAATCCCTCCGTAGGAGTCCGTCCAGACCGGAGTACATTCTCAGCAGAAATTCCATGCGGGTTGCACTGACTCCCCTTGCAGCAACAACCACATCCATCGATGCAGAGAATGAAGTGAAAAGCCGGAGAGAGGGGACGCCGCAAGTCAGGTGACCGTGACCCACCCACCCCTTTGCTTACGCAGCCTGAGGCCACCAGCCTCACCTGCATCTGTCCCTTCGCCCTCCACCCTCCCCCACCAATGAGGGCGCCCTGACTGTTCGGATTCATGCAGGGATCGACTGTTGAGCACCACTAGCGCCACTAGCGCCCGAACTGCGCTTTTGGCGAGGGTGCGGTGCAAGGTGTTGGGCCCGACCGAGCTCCAAATGGACCAAATCATTCCCAAGCTTGCGATCCCGTCCACCCCCAAGTCAACTCCTCCAAAATTCTCAATATCTCCCCAATTGATCCCATCTCCGAACTCCCTCGAAAATCTTCCCTCTGCAATACCACTCCCTGCCCCTCTCCTATTCTCCTCTCTCAATCTTCTTCTTATGTTCATAATACCCTTGCGCAATAGACTCAACGTTCCCTTTTCCCTCCATTCCGCTTAGCTGCGAGAGAAGAATTCGACCAACTCAAGCACCATTCTGCGGTCTTTTGCACTTCGGAAAAGTCTTGAAACTCACTCCGGCTCTTCACTGAGTTCCTGGGGTTAGCAAGGTGAGCCAGTCGTCTCCTTCAAAGATTGCAACATCGAGCAATCCTTCCCTTTTGAGGCCGTGTCCTTACGGTCTAGTAGCAAAGAGCAATTCGCTCGCGCTCCATCCAAAGTTCCAACCAAAATGTACGGAACAGCAACAGGCCCACAAACGGGCGTATCGACACCACGATCCTCGGCCTCATTGCGACCTCTCTTCCTCAATCACGGCTCTCTCGAGCACTCCTTCTTGATACCCACCAACCTTCATTTCCACGCCACCCAGATCAAGGAGAGGTTCGTTTCCTCCCTCCCAACCCCAACAGATGAATTGGCCCAAGATGATGAGCCCTCATCGGTTCAAGAATTGGTTGCCCGATACCTCGGGTTCGTCGCGCGAGATGTGGAGGAGGGCGAAGACGATGCCCAAGGCACATACGGGGACGTCCTAAAACTTGTGTTGAACGAATTCGAACGTGTTTTCCTCCGAGGAAACGAGGTACACGCTCTCACGGCGACTCTTCCAGGCATCAACTCCAAGAAACTTGAAGTTGTCCGAAGCTACTTCGCTGCTCGTGCAGCCATCGGACGAGCAATCCGACCTCACGATTCGGCACTCACTCGAGCGGCAGATGATGACAATACGAAAGTATACAGCGTCTTTGGCGGGCAGGGCAACATTGAGGAATACTTTGATGAACTCCGCGAGTTATACCACACCTATCCATCATTTGTGGAGGACCTCATTGTTTCTTCCGCAGAGCTGTTGCAGAACCTCACACGAGACCCACGGGCGGAAAAGCTATACCCCAAGGGGCTTGACATAATGGCATGGCTTCATGACCCCGAGGCGACCCCCGACGTCGATTATATGGTTTCCGCTCCCGTCAGTTTCCCACTGATCGGTTTAGTCCAACTGGGCCATTACGCCGTCACCTGCAAAGTCCTCGGCCTCACCCCCGGGCAATTCAGAGAACGTATCAGCGGAACAACCGGTCATTCTCAAGGAGTTGTCTTGGCTGCGGCGACTTCTGCAGCGGAATCTTGGGATTCATTCGACGACATTGCAATTTCTGCCCTTACCATTCTCTTCTGGATTGGAGCCAGAAGTCAACAGACGTACCCTAGAACCTCTTTGGCTCCGTCTGTCTTGCAAGACTCGGTCGACAATGGGGAGGGCACGCCCACACCTATGCTGAGCATCCGTGACCTGTCCCAGGCGCAAGTTCAAGAGCACATTGATGCCACCAACCAATACCTCCCAGAAGACCGCCACATCTCTATCTCTCTGATCAACAGCGCTCGCAATATGGTTGTTACTGGTCCTCCAATTTCGCTTTACGGTCTCAACTTGCAACTTCGCAAGGTCAAAGCCCCCACTGGCTTGGATCAGACACGTACTCCCTTCACCGAGCGAAAGGTGCGATTCGTCAACAGATTCCTGCCCATTACCTCGCCTTTCCACAGCAAATATCTCACCAATGCCACGGAGCATCTTGCCGAGGATCTTAAGCATGTCAAGATTGACGGCAAGTCTCTCGCTATCCCTGTCTACGATACCAACACCGGAAAAGATTTGAGGGAGATCAAGGGCGATATTGTGCCAACCCTGGTGCGTCTCATTACTCACGACCCCGTCAACTGGGAGCAGGCAACCGTCTTTCCCGGCGCAACTCATATTCTTGACTTTGGCCCTGGCGGGATTTCTGGTCTTGGCGTTTTGACCAGCCGCAACAAGGACGGAACTGGCGTGCGTGTCATTTTGGCCGGTCTCATTGATGGCACCGTTCCAGAAGTTGGCTACAAGCCGGAGCTTTTTGATCGTGATGAGGAGAACGCCGTCAAGTATGCGGTCGATTGGGTGAAGGAGCACGGCCCTCGCCTGGTTAAGAATTCAAACGGCCAGACATTTGTCGACACCAAGATGAGCCGCATGCTTGGTGTTCCCCCAGTGATGGTTGCCGGTATGACACCATGCACCGTGCCATGGGATTTCGTGGCCGCTACCATGAACGCCGGTTACCAAATTGAATTGGCAGGTGGCGGGTACTACAACGCCAAGACCATGACGGCCGCTTTGAAGAAGATTGAGAACGCCATTCCCGCCGGACGAGGTATCACCGTCAACTTGATCTATGTTAACCCTCGCGCTATGCAATGGCAAATTCCTCTTCTTGGCCAACTTCGTGCCGAGGGCGTTCCTATCGAGGGTCTCACCATTGGTGCCGGGGTTCCTTCGATAGAAGTCGCTCAGGAGTACATTGAGACTTTGGGACTGAAGCACATCGCCTTCAAGCCAGGATCGGTCGAGGCTATCCAAGCCGTCATCAACATTGCCAAGGCCAACCCGACATTCCCTGTTCTGTTGCAGTGGACTGGAGGCCGTGGTGGCGGTCATCACTCTTTCGAGGATTTCCATCAACCCATCCTGCAGATGTATGGCCGCATTCGAAGAAGTGAGAACCTCATCCTCGTGGCAGGCAGTGGTTTCGGAGGCGCAGACGACACCTACCCTTACCTCACTGGTCAATGGTCAGCCAAGTATGGCTACCCACCTATGCCTTTCGACGGCTGCCTCTTCGGTAGCCGTGTCATGACCGCAAAGGAGGCACACACTAGCAAGAACGCCAAGAAGGCCATCACCGAAGCAGTAGGTCTTGATGATGCCGACTGGGAGCAGACCTACAAGGGCCCAGCTGGCGGTGTCATCACTGTTCGATCTGAGATGGGTGAGCCCATTCACAAACTCGCTACTCGTGGGGTCAAATTCTGGGCAGAAATGGATGCCAAAATCTTCAGCTTGCCTAAGGAGAAGCGTGTCGCAGAATTGAAGAAGAACCGCGAATACATCATCAAGAAGCTCAACGATGACTTCCAGAAAGTCTGGTTCGGACGGAACCGAGCGGGCGAGACTGTCGATCTCGAGGACATGACCTATGGTGAGGTTGTCCGACGTATGGTCGACTTGCTTTACGTGCAGCACGAATCTCGCTGGATCGATCAGTCGTATGAAAAGCTCACCGGCGACTTCATTCGACGCGTCGAGGAGCGCTTCACACTCGGCCCAGGCAGGCCCTCTCTGCTCCAAAGCTACTCGGAGCTAGATGATCCATATCCAACAGTCAAGAAGATCCTTGCCGCTTACCCACAATCCGACAAGCAGCTCATCAACGCTCAAGATGTTCAACACTTCCTCTTGCTCTGCCAACGCCGTGGCCAGAAACCCGCCACCTTCGTTCCTGCTTTGGACGCCAACTTCGAGTTCTTCTTCAAGAAAGATTCTCTATGGCAGTCGGAAGACCTTGAGGCTGTTGTTGACCAAGATGTTGGCCGTACTTGCATCCTCCAGGGCCCCATGGCTGTGAAGTATTCCAACATTGTTGATGAGCCGATCAAGGACATTCTGGACGGCGTGCACGATGCTCACATCAGGGGCTTGACTCAAGACATCTATGGTGGCAAGGAGTCTTCTATCCCCGTCATCGAGTACTTTGGTGGCAAGCTTGCCGACGTTGAGCCTGAGGTTGACCTTGAGGGTCTCACGGTTTCCCAGGATTCCGACAAGACCACATATCGCATTGCCTCATCCAGCAGTACCCCGCTACCGCCTACCGATGTCTGGCTCTCCATGTTAGCTGGTCACCGGCGTTCGTGGCGTTACGCACTCTTCTCGTCTGAGGTGTTCGTCCAGGGGCAAAAGTTCCAGACGAACCCAATGAAGCGTATTTTTGCACCCGTCCGAGGGCTCTTCATTGAGATCTTGCACCCAAACGAGCCATCCCAGACTGTGATCACTGTCAAGCAACAACCAAGACCTAACCAATACCAGGAGGTCATCAATGTTCGCTTGACTGGCAAGAATGAGATCTTGGTCAACATGATCAAGCAGACGACGGCGGTTGGCAAACCCGTTGCGCTTCCTCTCATCTTCACGTACCACCCAGAGGCAGGCTATGCGCCTATCCGCGAGGTTATGGATGATCGCAATGATCGCATCAAGGAATTCTACTGGCGCTCGTGGTTCGGAAACGAGCCTCTTAACCTTGATGCATCAGTCACAGGAAAGTTCAGTGGTGGAAAGGCTACCATCACCGGCGAGGCCATCAACGACTTTGTTCATGCGGTGGGCAACACGGGCGAGGCATTTGTTGATCGACCAGACAAGGAGGTCTTGGCTCCTATGGATTTTGCCATCGTGGTTGGGTGGAAGGCTATCACCAAGCCAATTTTCCCGAGAACCATTGACGGCGATCTCCTCAAGCTGGTTCACTTGTCGAATGGCTTCCGTATGCTGCCGGGCGCCGAGCCGCTTAGGAAGGGCGATGAGGTAGAGACGACTGCTCAGATCAACGCCGTCATCAACCAAGAGGCAGGAAAGATGGTCGAGGTCTGTGGTACTATCACTCGTGCTGGGAAGCCAGTCATGGAAGTCACGTCGCAATTCTTGTACAGGGGTGCCTATACCGACTTCGAGAACACCTTCCAGCGTAAGGTCGAGACGCCAATGCAAGTCCAGCTTGTAACCTCCAAGGATGTCGCTGTCCTGAGCTCCAAGGAGTGGCTCAACATTGATGTTCCTGATCAAGAGCTCCTTGGCCAGACTCTCACTTTCCGCCTACAGAGTTTGGTGCACTTCAAGAACCGGACCGTCTTTGACAGCGTCGAAACCAGAGGTCAAGTTCTCCTTGAGCTCCCCTCCAAGGAGATCATCCAGGTCGCCAGTGTCGAGTATGAGTCTGGTGTATCTCACGGCAACCCCGTCATTGATTATCTTGAGCGACACGGTTCGTCAATTGAGCAGCCTGTCAACTTTGAGAACGCCATCCCACTCAACGGCAAGACCCCTCTGCTTCTAAAGGCACCCGCATCCAACGAGCCTTATGCTCGGGTCTCCGGTGATTACAACCCTATCCACGTCTCCCGCGTTTTCGCCAGCTACGCTAACCTCCCTGGTACTATCACCCATGGTATGTATTCAAGTGCTGCTGTCCGAAGCTTGGTCGAGACCTGGGCTGCCGAGAACAACGTGGGTCGTGTTCGAAGCTTCCATGCTTCCTTGACTGGTATGGTCCTTCCAAATGACGATATCGAGGTCAAGCTGCAGCACGTTGGTATGGTCTCTGGCCGCAAGATCATCAAGGTCGAGGCGAGCAACAAGGAGACCGAGGACAAGGTTCTCCTCGGTACCGCCGAGGTAGAGCAGCCGGTTTCATCCTATGTCTTCACTGGACAAGGTTCTCAGGAGCAAGGTATGGGCATGGAGCTCTACGCTAGCAGCCCAGTCGCAAAGGAAGTGTGGGACAGAGCCGACAAGCATTTCATGGACAACTACGGCAAGTTTTGCGCTTTGAATGACTGGTTGATTCTTTACTAATTGTACTCAGGATTTGCCATCACCAATATTGTGAAGAACAACCCCAAGGAATTGACAATCCACTTCGGTGGGCCTCGGGGTAAGGCGATTCGCCAAAACTACGTGGCAATGACCTTCGAGACCGTCGGCTCCGATGGGTCCATCAAGTCCGAGAAGATCTTCAAGGAGATCGATGAGACCACCACCTCATACACATATCGATCGCCAACCGGGCTTCTCTCTGCAACTCAATTCACACAACCTGCTCTCACGCTTATGGAGAAGGCAAGCTTCGAGGATATGCGATCCAAGGGTCTTGTTCAGAACGACAGCAGCTTCGCGGGTCACTCTCTTGGAGAGTACTCTGCTTTGGCTGCTCTGGCTGAGGTCATGCCAATCGAGAGTTTGGTCTCGGTCGTGTTCTACCGAGGTCTTACTATGCAGGTCGCCGTCGAGCGTGATGAGGCAGGACGATCCAACTACTCCATGTGCGCCGTCAACCCAAGCAGAATCTCCAAGACCTTCAATGAGGAGGCTCTTCAATATGTTGTCGCAAACATCTCGGAAGTCACCGGGTGGCTTTTGGAAATTGTCAACTACAACATCGCAAACATGCAATATGTGTGCGCTGGTGATTTGAGGGCTTTAGACACCCTCACTGGTGTGACCAACTATCTCAAGGCACAGAAGATCGACATTCAGCAATTGATGCAAACCCTCTCAATTGAAGATGTCAAGGAGCACTTGGCTGAGATCATCCGAGAGTGCGCCAATCAGACCGAGGGCAAGCCGAAGCCTCTTGACCTCCAGCGTGGATTTGCTACGATTCCCCTCAAGGGTATCGACGTGCCATTCCACTCCACCTTCTTGCGATCTGGGGTCAAGCCTTTCCGATCTTTCCTTCTCAAGAAGATCAACAAGAACACCATCGATCCAAGTAAGTTGGTGGGCAAATATATCCCCAACGTCACTGCGCGACCTTTCGAGCTCACCAAGGAGTACTTTGAGGATGTGTACAGATTGACCAGCTCCCCTAAGATCGGTGCTGTGTTGGCCAACTGGGATAAATACCAAGAGCCACATGCCAATGGGGTTAATGGTGTGCACGGTGTGGTTAATGGGACTGATTAGATGAGATGGATTTTTGTTGCGGATGGATGAATGGCGTTTGGGAATGGGGCTTCTGAGCATGTGGGCGGTGGGCCTATGAGGATGTGTTTGTGGTAGTATTTGTCCTAAAGAAGCAGATGATGTTTTGGTTTTCAAACAGATGTATATTTTTTACAAAATGGAAGGGCCACGTTTTATATTCTTCCTCAGTACCCCGCGGAAATTTCTGATCTGGGCGACTTCTTCTATCAATGAGCAATCGGCTAAGCCTCATCTCACCAGCACAAAGAATGTCCAAATACTGGCCAACGTCGCTGAAGTGGGAGTCCGTCAACACCACGATGCCGGGTCGACTGGCCGACAAGGTCTGTGGAGGCTATCCTAAGTCCAGTTCCAATCGCTCTCGCGACCAAGGTGGATGGTGAGCGTGCTAAGCTCAAGTGAGCGATTCTCCTGGTGTTTACAAAAGAGACGTTATGACTCCTGAGTCCTGACTTGAATTCTAGCGGAAATCCACCACACCCGACTAAAACGACCCATATCATGGCTCTGGGGCTCATGGCAGACAGCACATAAAGGGTCTGTCTGATCGGGAGATTTCCTTTCACGCATTTTGGGGGGATCGAATGAGACGCAATCACGTGAACGGCGCCTCCTCTCGGCAAGCAATTGCAATGTTCAAGGAGCTTCCTGTTTTGCCGGCTGCAATTTATTCTTCTTCAGACTCCCTTTTGATCCCACCGCTGTTCAGCTGTTCACCCCCAGGTTCTTTCCTGCTGGCACATCACGCACTCAATCAAGACAGAACCCAGGCATGCCTACCAGTCCCATCACTACAGGGGCCAGATCAGGCGATACATGACCTGCCGGCCTTCTTTTCAATACGTCCAAAGACGCTCTCGCCTCCCCTCCCTGACAGCTTATGATCTAGAGACTATCTCCTCTCTCGCCTCTCCTTGCTATATAAATTGGATAGAGAACCATGAATTACTACGGTGACGAACTGGGATCATTCCGTCACGTGCACGCTGTTCAATTCACCCTGACATAGATCGCATAGGCGCTAGTCAAGGCTAGCGTTTTCACTTGAAGATTCTGACACGCGTGCCACCTATTAGCGTACCACTAGCGTGCGTACAATTGTATGTAAGACACTCGAGTTCTCTTGAACTCTTTCCCCTCTTTAGTTTTGGATTCTCGCATGAGTGTCCCATTTAGTACCACCATCTCCCCTTCTTGTAGTTTCCGATGTGTGAGCCGGCACAAAGATGAATCTCCTGTAGACGAAAGTTTAAGAGCCAGGAGATCTCCTTCGTATATAGATATAAGATTCGAAAAAAGAGGGCCTGTATTTATTTTCCTTCGTCTCTATACAGGAAGGTCTTCGGGTGAGTTGTCCACTTCCTTAAGCACCTTTACGCCGTGAAGCAATACTCCGCAAAGCAAGCCGTGCACTCAGCCGGCAACGACTGGGCAGCTTTCTTCATGATACCACAACCCGGACAAGTCGCCCACCCCTCCCTTTCCCCCTGTTCCGCGACTTGATTCCCATTAGTGATCATACTATTGGTGTCATCCTTTGAACACCCGATTTTCGTCGTGGAGGTCCCGGAATTGAACGTGTAGTCCGCATTAGGGAGATAGATGATCGTCGTTTTCTCTGGCTCATCACAGCCGAAGAACGTCGCTCGGGTGTTCAAGCCTTGGGCTACGAAAACGTCGACGGGGGGGATGGTGGGCATGAGTTCGAGGTCCTGGTTGAAGGTTTGGACATAGGTGGTGACGATAGCGGTACCGTTGGGGAAATTGGTTGAGAGGTCGGCGGAATTATCGTTTACGATCATGACTGAGATGTTACGCGCTGGCTGGAGCAATGGGAAGATAGGATCATTCTGCAGACTTGAAGCTCCGTCGGCTAGGCTGAGCACTTCTTGAGCGGAGATGTTGTTGGCTGAGTTGATGGTCTGAGTGGTCGATTTGAACTCGTAGAATGGATTTGCGTAAAGGGCGTAGTTATTTCAGGTAGCGTCCTCGTGAATACTATCGAAGAGTGCACCGAGACTAGTCAGGACATCATCGCCGGTGATGTCGGGGGCGTTTAAGCAGACTGGATAGAAGATGTTGGCACTGGTCGCCATCGTGTAACCTAGGTTATCGTAATTTGTTGTGCATTGTGCTGAAGCAGGCACGCCGTTCTTCATTGATGTTCCAAGATATTGAGTTTGCATGAATGCACTGACATCGTCATCCCAGCTTCCGAACTCGAAGGGTGACATTTCGTAAAGAGTTCCATTCGGTCCAGGAGCGCATTCTCCTTCGAACACCTTGACTCCCATCGCGGTCCAGATTGGATATGGTACGGAGTGAGAGGTGAAACTCGAGAGGCTAGCGATTGAGGATAGTGTAGTGGATGTACCATGATCCCCAACGTCCAACAACTGCCAGGCTAACAATCTTCCATACACATCTACAAGAGTTGTATCGAATCCAGCCTCCTCTTTGTCGCTAACATCAATCATGATCTTAGCATCGGCAATAGCAACCAAAAGCCCTCCAGGAGCCAAAAGACTGTTGCGGAATCCGTCCTCCCAGATGTCGTCCCTTAAAGCGCTGATGGTGGGGTAATTGTTCCCAGCCATGGAAGCCAGCAACCATCCGCCTCCAGATAAAGCAGCATGGTACGTCAATGCCTGGAAGAGACCACTGGTACTGGAGGTGCTTTCGCGATCGTCAAATGCTTGGACGACACCTGCGCTTGTGAGTGTTGATCTCAGACCGCCACCGCTACTCGACAGCGCAATCTAGATAGGATCAGAATTTGCTCGCGTACGCAATATAGTATGAAGCAATACCGATGGAAGGTCGCCAGTGCTGCCGAAAGCTGTATTGGTCTTCGCCAACCATGTTCTGAGGGCCTCATCGGCGACTACCTGTCGGCTCACTCTATATGCCTCTTCATTGTCGGACAATCCACTTGCAGCTCGAACCAGAGACCCTGAAGGGCATGCTCCATTGACTGGTGTATACGACGAAGCAGCAGACACAGCAGACAAGAATACAGTGAAAACGACGTTAGAGATCATCGCGAAAGAACGGACGTACACAGCCCTGGGGAACGAAGCCAACGAAGGACTGCAAGGCAAACCTTAGAAAGAGCGGTCGAGTCCAAAGCTCTGACGCTTCTCTTTGTTCATGTGGGACATACAAGAACATATTGAGTGTTGAGGGACAGAAGTTGACCCCCAGGTCGATTGCTGGCCCTCGGTCACTTGCGTCGGGTGAAGCCCGAAAGGAGGTTTCTCCGTGCATCATCGTTGCTCATCCGGTAAGGGTACGCCGTTGATACCCCGAATGGCCGGACCTTGTGTTGAAGTGATGGATCAAGGGAGTTCGGGCCCAAGAGGAGAAGGTGTGAATGGATTATACTTTGGGGATTTGTCTTGGAAACTCTCCCCATCACACGTTTCGTGCCCATGGGAAGTACACCCGAAGCAGCAAATCGAGCCGCGAGGCATGGTGAGCGGTGGGTTGAAGAAGGTGCCGCCGCAATTCGCTGACAGGAAGAGGGACATTCAGGTCGAGCGGGAGACAGATGATGGACTGGACCAAGACGGTGTTCTAGGTAGACACACGATGATATGAAGAGGGGTTGATATTGAGTAACGAAGCGAAGGGGGAGCTAGCGATCTAAGCGACAAGCGAAGTGCGAAAATGCTGCCTCAGGCCATATATCAGAAGCTAAACCTGATCGGGAAGTCAGTCGATTGTATCTCGCATAAGACGTGCAGGGTTAAATAATGTGAATGTTCGATAACTCCACATAATTGAACCAATAGGAGACCAAAAGGAGGAATCCTGACCAGGTGATTGGACAGACCACTCGGATTTTCGACAAGTATTCGGACTGCCTCACATTTATTACGCCCCGCAGGTTGTATTTGGTTTATTTGGCATCTGGCGTATCTGTCTTATCTCGCGAATTTCCCCTATTTCGCGCATTTCTACTGTCATCGTCCGACGTGGTTGGTGAGTGACGGTGACACTGGTTCGAGTAGGGAACAGGAGTAAGACCGGAGTAAGATCTTCTCGAGATCAACCGCCAAACCTAGAAAAAGCCGGAGACAATAGTTGAGAAGTCACGTGCGCTGATCCTCGCATTTGAGGAAGTTGCCCCGGTCGACGGGTACAAGTTCCCAGTTCAGCCCGGCAATCACGAGTTCGCGACCATGACGACGAGCTACTTACGACCGTCGCCTTGGACACGACGACAACCTCTGGCGCGCACCTACGAGTACCTCTGCGCAAGAACAATAAACCCCTAGAATGTGCCGATTTCTCCATGTATAGTTGCAAACTCCCTCCTGCTTCCTGCTCCCCCATCAACCGCCTCTTGCGCCGTCGGCCGCCGAGCCCGCATCCCAGCATTGCGTGACGATGGAGGAACGATCGCAATCGCCGCCGTCCAGAGTGATCAAGATATTCTCCAAGACGCGCACTCGCGACCGCAAATCTCAAGGTTCTGCCTCGAACTCGGTGAAGAGCGAAGCCAGTGACCATCGAATTCGGGCATCGTTGGAGGGCGCGGTCGACCAGCGGAAGGATCAATTCTCGGACAACGAGGAGAGGAGCGGCATCAAGAAGCTAGTCCCCAAGAGCCTGGCGAAACGACGGCGGAGGAAACAAGAAGCAGAAGCAGAAGCAGAAGCGGAAGCGGAAGCGGAAGCAGGAGCTCGAGGACGATCCGTTGCAGACCGTGGGACATTGAGAAGTGACCGTCCGGGTGACTCGCATGCAAATGGATCTGGCGATGGCAGTAGCCTGATCACATACGATTCCGATTCCGCCTCGTGAGTACCAATCTCCTCTTGGTGTTTTTGGCGTGTTGTCTCTTTGTCGTTTCTCTTTGGAACAATGCTCTATGGAGCCATTCTCGACGGAGCAATGAGAGCTGCGGGAGAGGGAGAGAAGGAGCTTTGTACCGAGGTAGCTCTATTGCATTGGGCATCAAGCATTTGGCATCCAGCAAAGTTGCAAGGTTCCGGAGCTGCAGAAACCTACGAAGTACGAAGTATGTAAAGAGGCGAGCTCTCTTCTCATCATCACATTTCACAACACCACTCCCCTCCCTCGTCATGGTCCCCGCTTGTAGCCGCAGCAGCCGCGTATCTTAACTGTGGGTCCATGCACTCACCGCATTTCCTGCGTTGATTCCCTGCTCCGTGTACAATGTACTCCAGTCTCCCATCGTTGCGAACCTTCGTTCGTTGTCCATTCTAATTCGACCATCTTGCGCAGCCCCTTCGAAACACCTCCTCCGTCCACACATCCTTCACACGCTGGATACCTTACTTCCTCCTCGCCACTCCTTCGACCGTCGATAGTACCCGAGATTACGCACACGGACGCCTTAGACGGACCGGCTCCAGAGTCCAGGTTCGCTCGCAACACAAGCGCCCTGGCAGCCTCGGAATCAGCGGTGTCACTTGTCGCCGACAATACACTTCAGGCGCCAGAAGGCAGATCCCAAAGACGATCGCCGTCTCCAGTGGGCCGATTGAAGGAAGCATTGAAGCCGAAGAAGGGTGTTGGTCCCAGTACCAGCCCCGAGCGCAAGGCTGCGAAGTCAAATCTGGCTTCTGCGCAACAGGACAACACGAGTAACAGCAGGCGTGGGAGCGTGGTGTCGAGGATATTTGATAAACAACCTCAAGATCCCGACTCCCGACACTCGTCTCCAGACAGACCAGCGACTGCGAAAGTCCCGCCGATAAACACGCATGCTACGCCACCAACACCGCCGCCTGGCGACAAAGCGCCCATTATCGTTAACACACCCCCAACCCCAACCGATCCCGACTCAGAGCGCTTCTCGTCGCAACGAGATCGCGGCGCCTCAGATCCGGTGACGTCGAAGACCTCCAATGTGGTTACATCCCCTTCGGGGAACATGATATCACACCGCCGAGTGAGATCCAATTCTGCAGCTCTCGGCCCCAGCAAGCTCTCGAATATTACCGCCGCACCGCTTACTCCGACACCCGAAAACGGTTCAACAGCTCCAATCCAAGGAGGCTTCTTCTCGAGCGTCTTTTCTGCTGCCCAGAACGCCGCCAATACCCTGAGCAATAGTATCGCGAACACCCCTACCGCTCCGAACGGGAATAGGAACAAGAGTGGGACGCAGGAGCTCAAAGATATTGTAGAGAGTCCCGAAGTCGAAACCCTGGCGGACAAAACGAGTTCGGGTACACGCGTGGGGGAGAAGGAGCCGGCGGTGAAGACATTGGGGATGGGGGATTTAAGCTTAAGCCACCTTGGTCTCTCTGAAGAGAGTAGCAGCAGGCAGAATACCCCAATGGCCTCCAAATTTCCTGATGACGTGCGTTACGCTAGCGATGGACCGAACGATGATTTCTCTGTGCGCCATGCAGCTGCCACGCCATCATTGGCAACCTCAGACTTCGACACTGCCCCCGCATCTGTCGTAGATGATGCTCCACTGCCCCCACCTCGATCAGTCTACGAGCCGTCTGGAGGGGAACAGACCCCGCCAAATGGTAGTGTTTTCGAGGGAAAGACTGGTATACAACGGAGTGGCAGTATCAGAAGCGCCACGTTTGGGAATCGCAGGAAAAGGGGCAGCTCAGCCGGGACTGGAACCACAATTGGAGCCGCTCTCATGGCCTCGCATTCTGCACTATCAAGCCCAGGCTCGGGTCAACCAAAGATTACTGGTTTTGCCGTTGCAAGCAAGAAGCGGAATCGCGATTTCCACAATCTATTTAGAAGTGTCCCTGAAGACGACTATCTGATAGAAGACTACAGTTGCGCGTTGCAACGAGAAATCCTTGCCCATGGACGCCTATACGTTTCCGAGGGTCATTTGTGCTTCAGCAGCAACATTTTTGGATGGGTCACTACTTTGGTGATGGGCTTTGATGAGATCATCTCTGTCGAGAAGCGAAGTACTGCACTGTTGTTCAAGAATGGATTAATGATCTCGACTCTCCATGCAAAGAACATATTTGCCAGTTTCACTAGCCGAGACTCGACCTATGATCTGATAGTCGGAATTTGGAAGCTTGGTCATCCTAATCTCCGAAGCTCACTGAATGGTGTGAGCATCGAAGAGACCGGTGGTGGTGACAAGACGGAGAAGTACGATGGTGCTCCAACCGCTGCGCCCGGCAGTCAGAGTGGCTCAGAATCTGATAGCGAGGGTGACGATGGTGAGATCTACGACGAGGACGAAGACGATGATGATGGGATGAGCTTCACGCAAGCTGAAGGAAGCGTTGCTGGCAGTGACGTAGTGGAGAAGGTGGTCAGTCGCAAACCTTCCGTGACGAATGGAGGACCTACCGAGAAACTTCTGGATGTCCCAGCCGCCCCGGCAGGGGATTTCCCTGGACCAGCTACCCACGCACCTACTAAGTGTACAGATTTCGAATCCCATTATCCCAAAATTCTTGCGGATGATGTCATTTACGCACCGCTCGGCAAGGTTTACAGCATGATGTTTGGACCCGCGTCGACGACATGGATGAAAAATTTTATGACCGTTGATCAGAAATGCTTCGACTTGACCATGGAGGGTATCAACGCGTCACCTCTCACTCTAGACAACAGAATTCGAAATTATTCGTACATCAAACCACTGAGTGGTGCGATTGGACCCAAGCAGACAAAATGTATCACGATGGAATCCTTAGACGCTTTTGATCTCGAGAAGGCAGTCTCGGTGACGATCGCAACCCAGAATCCGGATGTACCAAGTGGGAATATGTTTAGCGTCAAGACCAGGTATTGCCTTTCTTGGGCTGAGGGCAATGCTACTAGGCTTCGGTGTAATTGTGCCATTGAATGGACGGGCAAGAGTTGGTTGAGAGGTAGTTCCCATGGTGCTCCTCAGAAGACTGTCCCACTAACATGATGTAGGCCCAATTGAAAAGGGTACCAACGACGGCCAGATGGCATATGTAAAGGACTTACTAGTGGCACTGAAAGCCTCAACCTCTGCTAGGCGACCGACCGTGACGACCGGGGCAAAGGGCAAGAAGAAAGGCCGTAAGGGACGGGAGTCGAGGAGCATCGATAAGACTACTGATGGTGCTTCGGATTCAAAACCAAAGGTCGAAGATTGGGGTCTCTTCGAACCACTACATGGTATTCTCGGCCCAGTGGTCGACATCATTGGGCCTCTCATGACGGGCAATATTCTTTTCGGTCTTTTGGTAGGTCTTCTCGTTGCCAGCTGGCTCGGTTTTGGCTTCCCGGGCAAGAGCAGCGGTGCAAACAATGGAGGCATGGGTTTTCTAGGCACTCCAGAACGTATCGCAGCTTATGAAGAGGTATGGCGGAGAGAAGAAAGTGAGCTGTGGGAATGGCTCGAGGACCGGGTGGGCATGGATAGGATGAGAGATGTAGGGAGGATGCCCATTGAGGCCAAGAATATCGAAGACAAACTACGAGGCGAGAAAATGGAGCAACGGGTAGTGGATGACGCGATAAAGGTTACGGAGGAGAAGTTACGGGTGTTGAAGAATTCCGTGGAGAAGAAGAAGCAGAAAGGTCTTCAGGAGAGGTGATGATGAGCTTAGAAATGAACCTTGTTTTTCCTTTCTTCTCATGCCGATGTTAAAAGACCATGGTCTTCTTGCACTTGCATAGCGAGCAGGCGTGCGTGTCTTCTAAGCGTTGGTTGGAGTCTGTATAGTACTGTACATCTACACTTCTCCGGCCAGCTTTTTTGAAAGGGGTGGTACGAAGGTAGCACATAGCGTGGGCTGACAATACCAATATCTAGTTTGTTTTTTTGAACTCTGCGCCTCATTGTTCTCCTCGCTGCTCCGGTGCTCGCTGAGGTTCGGTGCAGGTTTTTAAACACATGTTTGGTCGTGTGAGGAGGATCGCTTCGAAGGCCAATGTCTACACAAGGTGACGGATGGAATGGCCGTATGTCTGTTGCGTTGAGTCAATTGATCCTGACGTGCACGATATCTACGGCGTGTAGACAGTCTTTGGATACCCCATCTGGTTTGAGTAAAAGCTCGTAGTTCGGACGTGGTAATTGTGAATCGACACCACCGGGAATCTCGACAACAAAGTCCACCCCCCGGGTTTCATCTGGAGAGCGACTTGTCACTTCTAGAGCACGGGTTTTGTTGATATAGGTAGGTGAAGTTTGGTAGGAGGTTGTGGGATGTGTAGGCAGGTTTGAGACGTTCCTTCTCGTGCGTTTTCCGTTTCCTCGCGCTAACATGTGTGTTTTTTTTATAGGGAGGTATGAGGGTTTTATATATACAAGAGAGGGAAGGCGAGTCCACTTCGTCACACATGTCCGCCAACAAGATTTCAGAAGCGTTGTGCCGCAAAAGTCGACGGATCTCCTCATATCATCGGTATCAGTGAGGTTTATTCTAGCTTGGGTGGGAGCACTTCGAAACTGTGATAGTTGCCCTCGACCCTGAATCATGGATATCTACCTTGGAAGGCTGCACTCGATGTCTGAGACGCGCGATGGACTATTGATTCACGCCGTTCGCATACAAACGTCCACACTGGGTTTATGGCTTCACCCCAGCAACTCAGGGAGGCGGCAGAGGCATGTGATGTATGGCTATTGCTGTGATCGAGAGGGTGGCAACAGAAGTTTCTCAACCTGTCAATCGCAGAGGCGCATTGCCTCGCATTGCCTTGAGGTATGGCGATTGAAAAGGGAGGCTGAGGTTCGACAACAGTTCCGTCCGTAATCAACAATCCCCTCCCCCCTTCTAAACCCTCACTCTGCCCACCTACCCCATACACAGAGCCCGGAATCCCAAGCCTCAACTCCAAACCATCTCTCCTCCGTCTCGGATGGAGGTGAGAACTCCGGTTTCGTGATCTATGTTCAGATGTTTCTTCTCTGGCGGAAATCTTACTGACCTCTGGACTCTGGGGTGGGGTATAAATCGATGCCCGACAATAATTTCGGCGGATAAGATGAGGAGCTTAAAGATACGAGGGGGGCAATAGACTGTGCAGAGGTCCGAAAGGCGTTTTTAGAATGGAACCAGGAAGCTTGCCGAGGAGAACGACCGAATATAGAAATATAATGGACTTCCGAGATATGTTTAGCTCATGCCTTATCGCGTCCGGGTACTAAACTGTACTTTGTTTTTACCTGCTATGTCCTGAATTCAACGGCTTTTACCTCGCTTCTATATAATTATATCTCTAGAACCTTTCTTTTTCTAGAACTATCGTACATCTATTACGCAATTCAATTAGTTTAGGTTTTTTATATTAGAAGCTCTCTATTATATTATTTATAAGCTCTATTACGTAGAACTTCCTATGGCTCATTCAAGGTAGACAGGAGTTTTCCTGATGATTACGACGAGAAGGTTGATGTCAGCAATCCATGTCTTTATCATATTACGTTAGAGGATATAAAAATATTCCTGCTTCGTTGGGTCTTATAAAATGGAGAGATCCAAGCTATTTGTTCTTAATTCGTTACCTTGTCTAGTTTTATTTTAAGTTAATTTCTAAAATCGTCTATATGAAACTACCTCGTTCCCTTCTAAGTAATGTCAGTTCATATGTTGTATCCATATTTTTAATCTCTTTGACACTAGCAAAAAGAAGGGTAGTGTTCCTATTGAGCGGAAAGAATAAGACATGCAGCAATCTTGTGTAATTGGGAAGTCTTGCATCTGAGAATACAGAAGGAACATCGCTAGATGGGAAAGCCCCACCATTGTTGGTGTTAGACATAGTCTCGTGACGGGCTAAAGGGTATAAAGTAGAAATGTATATCTGGCGATGAATCAGAGGGAAGGAGGCATATGTACGACCGACACTCAGGAAAGCACTAAATCAGTGATCGTGCCCATTTATTCTTTTCCGTTCAGAGTGAGGCAGGGAACATCCACCCGCGCCTAATTGCATGCAGTTGAGTTGAAGAACTGCGTTCCCTCAAAGACGTTGGGTCGAACTGGAACGCCTATCATTGTTGAGATTCAGTCAGCATTGTTGAAGTTGGCTTGGGGCATGGTGGAAGAGCAACTTGCTCTATGATCCAGATAGAGATACAGAGGAGGGGCTTCAGGATCAACATCCAAACTTGATTATTGAGGAGCTATCAGATGCTGTTATTCAGGGTTTGAACACAAAGTGAATTCAAGAAAGATTAAGGGAGGCTTTCCGTCGTCTTTTCATTAGCCCATTAATGACGTTCTAAAATCGCGCTCTGTACAGTTCCTATCCATTTCTTTGGCGACGTAATATATCTAGGCATTGGCCCTGAGCTTTAAGACCAGATCTTCCAGATTCAAATATAGTCGGTCATATGCTCATATGGTCTGCACTGAAGCGCGACCCGAATGTTATTGGCATGGCAACCATAAACTGTAATTGATGGTAATAATATTACATATCACACAGCATTTGCATCACTATACTAAAATTATATAAAATTCTAACATTTAGTAAGGAATAATTAAAATTAATAGAATTCGATAAAGTTCGACTACTCGATACTATAAACCATATATGTATTATATCTAAAGCTATCGCCGAAACAGATATTTAACTTCGTAAGTCATCTTACTTATCCGGAGTATTACTATCTGATTTTTATTATATTGACTCCTTCGTTGCCGTGTACCTTTATTCGGGGACAGAGTAAAAATAAAAAAATAAAAAGTTCAGACCTTTCGATCCTACATCTTATTAGCCTATTTGTTACCTGGGGCCACCGTGCGGGAAACTAGTTGGATAAGGGGGGCCCTTTGTTCCCTGGCGGTCGGATGACAATAGGCTGCTATAGCGTACCATCCGCGGGGCAGTCCGATTTATATCCCAATCATCAGCTGTTCTGATTGGAGAAAATATTGAGTGCAAGAATTTATATAGTCATGTAAGCGCAGGCTTGGTGTAGTGGTAAGAATTCCGAGTTAACTACATATGAAATCTAATAACTCTAGGCGATAAGACTAGATAGACTATAGTAGGAGCTAGGACTCTTTTTTTTTTTTTTTTTTTTTATAGCATACTCGGTTTATCTCTTGAATAATCTTTGTTCTATGCATGCTCGGGATATGTAAAACGGTCCACAGAAAAATAGTTTGTTTCGGCGGTAGCCTCGGGTATAATACACTTATAGATTATAGTAATAATCTTAATATCACGGAATAGTCGAACTTTACAGGATTCTGTTATTTTTAATTATTCCTTACTAAATGTTGGAATTTTATATAATTTTAGTATAACTTAGTGATTCTAGTATAAAATTACATTTGAAGCTATCGCCGAAACAAGCCATTCTGCTTAGGATGCCGTTTTGCTTATCCCGAGTATATGGCAAAGTTCATATCACGAGGCGAACCGAGTTTTAATCCGAAATGTGAAGAGGTGGCCAGAGGAGGAGTATTGGACGTGGTTATGTAAGAACGTGCTACATAGGCTGAGGTGATATAAAGAATCGATAGACTGATCCTAAAATCCTAAAACACGTCAAGACGGTCATTTGAGCAAGTCTATTTCACCCATTTCTTCCGCTCTAACTTCTCCATTTCAAAGACTCCCAATCGAAATTCGACTAATAATTTAGCGACTTGCTTTACGTGAACGCGGTTTTATTACCGAGCTGAAAGAATTTCCTACGACGAAGTTCAAAGAACCCAAGGTCAATCAGAGCACCCGCGGTATTACCAACGCATGATCACATGATGCCACCCCTTTCCACAACATCCGACAGCTAGGAGTCAGATACATGCATCTCTTAATATCTTTTCCTAAATCCCTCCCCACGAAGTCAACGAGGCACTTTATGTTAACTAGATAAGGGGCTTAAGATTAAATCCCCAGACCTTCCTAATGAACAACTCCCGCCTTGTTGTTCCGGATCCTTAGTCAAGGTCTATCAATATAGCCGGAGAGATTTACCCACCATTATCCCGAGTTCTAAGAGTGGTTCAGCAAATCAGAGCAATGGCATCTTCATACGCAGGTTCCGCAACCTAGGATCAACAACTTTGTTGTTGCTGTGGTGGTTGATATTCGGACGGACTTGTGATCGTCCACTCGATCAGATTAAATGGAGAATATCCCAAGCTTCCAGAGATTTAAATCTCTTTTCTTCCTCTCTCTTTGTTCATTGTTCCCTCAAGGTTTCTCGGTTTATTCTTTCAATTGCACCGGAGTGACCCTCGAGATGAAGGTATCAAATTGGACTCAGTACCTTCCGGTATTCTTACCATTATGCTTGGCGAACCCACTCGTCGAGCAAAGAGCGGAGATTGATGCTGGTATCATTGACGCCAGTGCTTGCGCTGCATTGGGAGAGAGCTTGAGTTTGGAGAATGTTACCGTCAACTTTGTCAATGTCAGTATACTCAATGACCTTCCGATATATAGAGGTGGCTGCTGAGGAAAGTACTAGTATGTCTCGGCGGGCACAAACATCACATTCAACCCAGGGGTTGGCTCAAGTGCCTGTTCTTATCGAAGTGCGGTTGTGAAGACAGACATGTGCCGAGTTGCTATGGCTGTGAAGACTAGTGAGAGGAGCCGTACGTCAGCCATGTTATTGTCCATCATTTTGAACCTTAGATGGCTCTTATCCATGCTACTATCTGCCAATGCTAACGTGTGAACTGTAGAATTGACAATGGAGGCATGGTTACCTACCAATTGGACTGGACGATTCTTAAGTAAGCGAGCATTTGGTGTGGAAATGGGTTGGCTAAGGAGTGGTTGCTGATCTATTACAGGCACGGGAAATGGAGGCCTACAAGGCTGTATCCAATGTGAGTAGATCTCCCCAATGGAGGACCAGCTCCGGAAGCATTCTCTGCTCACAACTTGGACTAGATCCAGACCTTGCGTACACGGCCGGATTGGGATTTGCAACAGTTGGTAAGTCTTCATATGCGATTGGGATGTCCAGCGGCAGTAAGTTAAGTGTGAACATAGGCACGAACAACGGTCATGATGGCACCTCGGGACTACCATTTGCCAACAACCCAGAAGTTGTCCATGACTTTGTAGACCGTGCAATGCATATCGGCGTTGTGATTGGCAAGCAAGTCAGCGCTCAGTACTATGGGACTGCCCATACAAAATCTTACTATCTTGGCTGTAGTACTGGTGGTCGCCAGGGCTTCAAGGCTATTCAGACATATCCAGAAGACTTCGACGGCGTGGTTGCCGGAGCACCTGCATTTGCTTTCCCTAACTTGACTGCTTGGAGCGGGCACTTCTATCCCATGTTCGGCAATGCAAGTTCCGCGTCGTACATCCCCGCTGGATCCAAATGGCAATTGGTCCATCAGGAAGTCCTCAAGCAATGTGATGCTATTGATGGAATTGCTGATGGCATCCTCGAAGATCCAAACCTGTGCCACTTCAGGCCCGAGTCCCTACAGTGTGTTTCAAGCAGGCCCTCCACAAATACTGCAAATTGCTTGACAAAGCCTCAAGTCAAAGCCGTGAGAGAAGCGCTCTCCGACTACCTCGACGACAAGGGAAACCTCATCTACCCGCGATTGCAACCTGGAGCTGAGATTTTAGCTTCGAATGTTCTTTTTGCAAATGGCCCTTTCCCATACACAACAGACTGGTTCAGATATGTTGTCTACAGTTCGTGGCTACCTCACTTTCTCAGGACAACACGATGCTAAACCTCATCTAGACGATTCAACATGGGACCCCGCGACTTTCAATGTCAGGGATGCGATAGCGGCGGCTGTCCAAAATCCCTACAACATCATGACATGGGAGGGCGATCTCTCAGCCTTCCAAACCCGCGGAGGAAAAGTCCTCCACTATCACGGACTGGCAGACTTCATCATCAGCTCCGATAATTCACCGCGATACCATGAACACGTTTCGGATACCATGAATCTCACAAGCAGTGAACTTGACGACTTCTACAGGCTCTTCCGAGTCAGCGGCATGGGCCATTGCAATGGTGGACTTGGTGCGCACAATATGGGACAGCAAGGATCAGAGACCAGCGTCATGGACCCTCAGAATAACGTCTTGTTACGCATGGTGGATTGGGTTGAGAATGGAGGTGCACCAGTGACCATCACCGGGACCAAATATGTCAATGTGAGCTTTGGATTACCATGTGTCCTTTTCGGATAGGGGGCACACCGCAGGGAACTCTAATGAACAGATTCTAATCAGTCTACAGGATGACAAAACCCAAGGCGTGAGCTTTGTGCGGAACCATTGCAGGTATCCACTACGAAACACTTGCATCGACCCAGAGAACTATACCAAGTCCGAGGCATGGAAGTGTGTTTAAACTGTTCAGCAGGGGGGGCAACTGCATCTTCAGCCACAGACTATTTATATCTTGATATGAGGACGTGCGAGTGCTAGTGGCAATGACGAAACTTGGTATGTTGATTTGTGATGAGGCTAACTCTTTCAGGTGGTGCTTGTCGAGCAATGACAGTGGGACTACATTAGCCTCGAATGGACTTCTCCACAAACCTATCAGTTGGATAAAACATCACTTGGCCCTTCTTGCTGCCGTTCTCTGGCATATAGAGGCCTCTCTCCCTCTCATTCTTCCCCTACATTCTCACGACAAGAAATCCACACCAGGAACATATTTACATCAGAAATCAACTTCAACTCTCGCGCTCGCTCCCCATCCGAAGAAGTATACGCGCCCATGCCTTTCATCCACAACTGTCACTGGGTTACCAAACAATCTGTCATCTGCAAGATGAATTTGTTCTCCCTCCTCCTACTGGCTGCCGGCACCGCCGTGGCTGCCAACAATGATATGTTCACCACCCTCCAAAACGGTCTCTACACCCTTAATACCAATATCCCAAACGCCGTTCCAGTCCCCTTCTCGGCCGCCAACCATACCCAGTCCGACAGAGCGATTGTGCCTCGCCACCCCCATGGTGAACTCTGGCGACGAGCGAAGGTCCCAGTCGGATCTATCGTAGACTGCTTCAATAGGACCCGCATGCAGTTCGACCACTACTACGAGGCCGAATTGGTGATTCCTTTCCTCGCCTTTCCTATCCATCTTGCTGACACATTCGCAGTTACTTCACAACACCTGCAAGACCCATTACATTTTCATGCCAGGTCACGGCTTGTTTGCAAATTGGGGAAGTGCTACGGCGTTCTTTTGTAATATCGGCACCGTAAAGGGCATGTAAGTCGCACTCTCTCCCTGCCTTTTGAGGGTGGCAGGCTAATGGGTGGGGGGTTAGATGTGATAACTATGAGTTGGGATCCAGCATTGATGAGTTCGAGACGAGGTGCGCGGATCAAACGGCGGGTGTTGTTACGATTCCGTCCTGGGGGAAACGATATGGACGCTTCAATGCTGGCGGGTTTGCGGGATGTGGGAAGAACAGTGATACGGGAACTGCCAGTAAAGATTCTTATATGATCACAGAGGATGATTAATGGAGGTTGATGGATGTTTGGGGGATGAAGGGGTGGGGTGGGGGGTGAGGGGGATATCTGGGGAGGGTCTAGTGTGGAAACTTGTTTGGGTTTGATATTGTGTTCTGCTTTGTGGTAATGAAGATGCGTGTCAATTGTAACTACATGATTAAATGGAGGTTGATGGATGTTTGGGGGGGAGGTGAGGGGGGATATCTGGGGAGGGTCTAGTGTGGAAACTCGTTTGGGTTTGATATTGTGTTCTGCTTTGTGGTAATGAAGATGCGTGTCAATTGTAACTACATGTTCACTTTTTCGAGCCGTTGGATGAAAGTGATCAAGGGTGTACACAGAAGAACAAGGCAGATCAAGTGTTCTCGTGAGACTAAGTGTTGACTAGGTGAATTGTGTGAATACCATGAGCACGCGGGTATATTGCTAGGAACAAAATGACAGCATAAGGGATGAAGCTGACAATGAGCGGTCCAAATGCTGATAAGAATCTCACTCTTATGGCAAGTTGTTTCTTTTTATGGGTGTGAACTAGGAATGGGATGACGTCCGAACACATACTTCGTAATGTTGATGCTGTCAAGGTGGGACTGAGGATGGACCGGGATATTCTCGGCTCAACTTCGCAGCTACGTCGGAGTATATTTCCCTTCCCATCACATTGCTTATTAAGACAATTAGGAACAATGTCTCGCCATCATCGCCATCGCCCAAGAAAGGCTGCTTCACGTCCAAACGAACGCGCTCAACCCCGCCCTACTCTAGCAAAGATGGCGCCCTTCCGCGAGGAGCACTTCCTCATCATCTCTCCTGGCTCGCAATCTACGCAAGCTCAATTCGGCCTGCCAGAGAGTCTCACGCCAGCCCAGCACACATTCGCGACGCGGATGTTCCTCGCGCCTGACGGCAAAACATACGAGCCATATAAGATCAAGGCGAGCAAGAAGGATGGATCGGATGAGGAGGAAATGGTCGAGTACCTCGAGGATGAGGAGGGCGCGATCTGGCCATTGAAGCGTAGGTTTTCCTTCTCAAGATCCGATCTGCGATTCAACCTCAGCGCGACTGGATTTCTTACTCACATGCTGATACGGCTCAGAGGGTCGAATTGTCAACATGGAGTGCTTTCTAGCATTCCTTCACCACGTCCATAGCAAGCTCCAGCCTGGCCTTCACGTCGGCCTCGTCATTGTGGCCCAACCATACTGGACGTCGAAGGATGCAGAGGACATCACACGATTCGTTTTCGAGACCTTCAAGATCTCCGGATTCATCCTTATTGATGCGGCACTTGCGGCAACATATGGTTACGGTCTTGCGAATGCCACGGTTATCGATGTTGGCTACGAGAAGGTTGATGTCACCGCGATCACGGATTTCATGGTCTCGTCTCGTGGAGGAGTCGCTGGATGCGGTGGTGACAATATGACACAAGTTCTGCTTGCATTGGTGGACCAGCAGTACCCAGAATTTACAATGGAGATGGCGGAACAACTGAAGAAAACCAATCTCGTCGAAGTCTTACCCCCGGGCACACCACTTCCAGGCGCAGAGGGGACAGACGAGCCCGTGTCCAACCCAGCTGGGGCACTCTCGACTGGCGCACCGGCCCCTGGACCTAGTGTGAGGATCACTGAACCACCTCGAGCCATGGACGATGCGGAAGCTGGAGATGATGAACTCGCCAACACCGAAAAGGAGGATGGTGTGCTTGATGTTGCTAGCATTCTTGCCAGTGGTAGAGCTCAGGATATCTTGGCCAAGAAGGAAAAGGACAAGGCAGACAAGGCCGCAGCAAAGAAGGCAAACAAGGAGCGGGAGGCCGCTGAAGTGGCAGCAGCACACAAGGCACGAATTCCAAACTCAAGGCGATGCTGGGCTACCTGGACCTACGAAGGCGCGAAGTCACAAAGTCAGAGGGATCAAGACAAAGAGATGTCCGACTCGGCACCAGCCGCTCAGGAGTCTACGGGTGATCAGAATTTGACAGATGGCGTATCTGCCATGACCGTTGACGAGGCTAATGGCCCGCAGAAGAACGCACTCAAGAAGCATAGGAAGAAGCCGTCGGAGGATAACAATCAAGGTCTCGTCCGCAAGGAATATCGAATTGGCCCTGAGCGTTTCAAGATTGTCGATCGCTATTTCATTGACCGAATTGCCGACGAGGTTTATCGTGTGGTCCAGAGCATTCGCGACTTGTCAGCTAGACAAAATGCTTGGGATAATCTGATTCTCTGTGGTGGCGGCGCAAAGCTCAGGGGCTTCAAGGACGTTCTCTTACAGAACTTACTCAATCGATACTTAATCTCGCCAAGCTCTGCAACTATGTTCATGAGCGAACTCCCCTCAAACATTGCCACACCCAGCGGCACTGGTTCAATGACACCCAGCGCATCCTTCACCCCAACTCCTCACGGCGGTGGCACCCATCAGGCAAATTCCCTCCTCATTGCTGCTACCACTGCCCAGAACCCGGCGCTCAACCCGAACCTACAAGCTAGCTATAATGCTCTTCAATCCCACTCCTCGCATTCTCAGACTCCCACGGCCATCAAATACGTTGCGACGCCAACCTACTTCCCGGAGTTGAAGGATTTCTATGATGCCAACTTCTTAGGTGCTTGCATTGCAGCGAAGACTGTCTTCATTTTGGATGGCGGAACTACCAAGGGGCTGTTCTTGACAAGAAACATCTACAACGAGGACGGTCCAGGTTCGATTCATCAAATGTAAGCATCCTCCCCACCACCGACTCTTCTGTGACGGATACTGATAGGTTGGTATCTTAGTGGTTTTTTCTAGTCGTGCCGAGGAAAGTTCTGTGATGGCGTTCAGGCGTAAGTCGAAGGAAAATGTTTGTACTGTACCATCAACCTGGAATACCCATCGGCGGTCGCAGCGAAATTTGAGAGGGGCTCACATGCTGTATTTCTAGATATCATGCGATCAATTATGAAGCAACGTTCACCTGAATAACCTTGCGACTTGCATGGCTTTTTTGACCTTGCTTGGCACCCCTTCCCAAGCCACTTGTTTTTCTATTTATCGGCTACCATTCTTCAAGCACAGGTTACATGAAATGCCTTTGCTGCGTATGATTGCGCGTCAGCAAAGCAAGGTGCCCGAAGTTGGGAAAGTATAAAACCTTCTCGGTCTTGGCGAATGAAGCTGGAAGAAAGGCACCCGTATCGCGGAGTGCCGCTGGCTGACAAGGCTCGAAACCTCCAACATATATATATATATATATATTTGCGAAGGCTCTCGTCTTCCAAATTGACTTGCGGGTCTGGAAACCTTGCTGTCGAGAGGTTCTTTGCTAGCCAGAAAGTTTCTGCCGTCGAAAGCCAGCCTCTTTCGGGAGGGGCGCGAGTGGTGGTTTCACGGGGAGTGGAGTGAAGGCCTTCCACGCACCAAGGTCCTCCCATCCGGTGGAGGGGGGGAAAGGGAGGGCTAGAAGCAAAAGTCGAGGCGAGAATATTCATGGGTCAGTCGATCGTCGGTTGGGTCCAATGTGGTAATCGGTGTAGATGATTAGAGACTCCTGGAAGAGGTGTATATACAGCTCAGCGCTTCCTTCTGCTCCTCACCCTCGAGGAGCTATGAGCATGTGTTTGGCTCGGCGAGTTTCGCTTTCACCTTCATCTCCAGGGCTGTTCAATCCTTCTGGCTTCCCGCAGAGCCTGGCTTTCTTCACGGGGAATCTCTGTCGGAAAATCTGTCGCCGATGGACATATATATATATATATAAGATGTTCCTATCTTTGCCTTTCCTCTGCAAATTCAAGCCTCCTCTCATGACACGCGCGATGCCCCAATCCACACCACAGCCGCCTCTCTATCCTCCTAGCACAGCTTGGCTTGCTGGCCCTTGTGTATTGCGAGTCCCCTCCCATGTCCAGAGGACGCGCGGGCGACAACGGGTCGGGATGAGCTCGATGCGTCTTTGCTGGACGTTGATGCCGGCGAGATCAATAAGCGGGGGAGAAACCATTTTCTAGGCACAAGCTTGATGGAATCAGAAGGGTGTTGCGGCGAGTTGTTGAGGATTTTCGTCCCGTGTTCTTGGTGTACTGTGCTTCTCGCCTTTCTTTTTCGGCTCGTCGACGCCATTCACAATTCCTCTTAGCGGGAGCTTCGTAGGTGCCAAAAGCCTTCGGGAAGAGGCTGGGGTGTAAATAGAGACAATAGCGTCCACTGGCAGTTGTCCTTGGTAGGTGACAGTACTTGGCATGACAACAATACTATTCTGTAGGTGATGTCTTATATAGTGACCTGGTAGTTGCACATCGCCGCCGTGGGGAAGAGAGATGCGGGCTATCTATAAAACGATGCAAAAGGAAGAAAGACAGTGAAGGGGGATGCGTTTCATAGGCAGAAAAGAGCGAGAGGGTAGAGGAAAGTAGGACTAGAAGAAAGGAGCATATAAGACATAGGGAATCCTCATGAAAACCTGGTGGTTGCACATCGCCGGCGTGGGGAAGAGAGATGCGGGCGCGTTCATATGGAGCCCAGATTGAAGTGGGCTATCTATAGAACGATGCCAAAGGAAGAAAGACAGCGAAGGGGGATGCGTTTCATAGGTAGAAAAGTGCGAGAGGGTAGAGGAAAGGACTCGAAGAAAGGAGCATATAAGACGCAGGGAATCCTCATGAAATCCTATATTAATTCAGACGCAAAGTATCCTCTGTGTCTCGAAATAAAATTCCCTCCTGTCACCACCCTTCTCATTTCTCATCCGCACATCCACATGCAAAAGAATCCACGCTCGCTCGACGAAAAATTCAAACCCCCTCGAGAAAACCGCTTCATACACAGCTAAGCTAAGAGAAACTCGCTGGCAGCATGCATGGTCAAAACTCCTTCAATGCAATATATGCCTTCCATCGGACCAACAATGCCACTACAAATAGTCGCTCATCCCTGCCCTCGTAACCGTTCAATTTCTGTCACCCACTTTTCTTCAGCTGGTATATAGAATTCCACGCGCGCGCTCGCTCAACCTCGTGAAACCAAATGCAGGTAAGAATCAAAAATGCAACAAATACAACTCCTCATTTGCGGTCTTCGTGTATAGCTCCTGGGGCGAGTGGCAGATAATCCGAGGGGCACTGTGTTGCCAAATCAAATGGATATCGTCAAGCTCAACCAGGAAGCAAGGACGACGTGGTGTCCACTACTCACGTCGTCAAATGGTGTCTATGTAAGCCAGCCGCAAAGCATTCATTTGTGCCCAGCGGCAAAGTCCCGCATGCCTATTCCTCATCCTCCTCTTCGACCGGTGCTGGCGTCCTCCTCTCCGTTCGTCTCTTGGGTCTACGATGTCTTGAGCTGCTGATATTGCTGGCACTATCATCAGGCGCAATCTCGCTCTGCTCATCAGCCGGATCCCATTCGCTCTCGCTCTGAATCTCGCTCCCTCCATCGTGCCAACTTGGTCGTTCATAGCCCATACCTAAGCCGGGAGTCCCAAACCTCATGACTTCAATCTGACTCAAGCGTCTGGACTGTAGACTCATGGACAAGCCCGCACCTCTTTCTCGCAAGGCTCGACGCACATACTCCGCCTTCCGGTGGAGGCCCTCAAAAGCATCCTCCAAAGCCTCCATGCCGGCATAGATCTCTCGCTCAATCTCAGCCAGCACCGCAATCTCAGTCTCCTCATCATTGGAGACAGGATTTCGGGAGCCCCCAAAAGGCGTCGGACCTCTCGACGCAAAGCCACCACTGGCAACCGGTGGACTAAAAGTCTGGTTGCGCAAAGGGGAAAATGGTGTGTTGGTCCTCGATCCCTGCCTTGGATGCATTGGAGCGGTGGTTGGAGGTCCGCGATTTCCATTTGCAGGAGTTGGGCCACGCGAAGGTGCAGCAGACGGGCTATTAGACTCGGATTCGGCCCCTGACCATAGGAAGCCATCGAAACGACCAGATGTGAGGATTTCCCATTCCGATGGATTTATGCTCGACATGGTCACCAAGAGGTTGTGAAGGTGGGGGTTCTTTAGTAGGTAGATCGCTGCTTCGGGATCCCGGGGTGGGACGGGAAGTCTATACAGCTTTTGCAGGGCTTGAACGGTCTTGATCATGGAGTCTGATCGAGGCTTTCGCTGCATTGGAGTTGGTGCTCGGGAAACAGGTTGCAGAGTATTGGACCCTTGAATCAACGCATTGAAAAGTGGCCGATCGTGCTGGTCCAGATGCGTTAGGATGGCAAAAGACAAGGTCTCGTCATCGACTTCTTGAGGCGGAGCAGCGTTGCTTTGAGGACAGCTCGAAAGCCACTTATTGACAGCGCTCTTCGTCTTTTTGGATTGAGCCAGGTAATGATCACGATACTCGTCCGCCACGTCTGGATCGATCTTGACAGGCGACCCAGGTCTGATCCCGTCACCTGGGTTTCGTGGGCCTCCTAGACTAGCCAGGTCCTCGCCAGCTTTAACACCAAGGGTCGCAAAGTCAAAGGCAGGCCAAGGTGGCAGTTCACGTCGACCACTGACCCATTCCAGGACCTCACCCCATCCTAGACCTTTCCTTTCCTCGCCCGTGGCTGGGTCCGCGTGTTCACAGATGACACAAAAGCATCCTCCTTCGGCCGAGAGATCTCGATTGAAGACATTCTCCAACCGATCCAGCAATCTCCTCGCAACCGAGCGATATCCCGTGGCAACAGCTAGCGAACCATTCTTGGCTATGACGGTCTCATACTGATCCAAAGTACTGTAGAAAGGTCCAAATATTTGTGAGATCTCGGGTGGCATAGGCGTGGCGGACCTCGAACCATATTGGGGGTTGATCGGCGGTGGAGTCGACAGCAAGGTCTTAGACGCAGGTCGAAGCAAACCTCCATTCTGCAACAGATAGTCGACTTGAGGAATAGCGATGGGAACATTTGGGGGAGGTGGAGGCGGAGGCGGTTGTGGTGAGTACTCGCTGGGGCTGGGGTCAGGAGCATCAAAATGTATGAATGGAGACGGCGTTGATTTAAGATCCGGAGGAGGGAATTGAGGTACTTGTGTAGGTGTCTGTGGCGAAGAGTCTTGAGCTGAGTCGGGTGACGAGTCGGTGTCCAAAGCAGGCGGACGTTGGCCAGAGAGTTGCGGTTCAGCCTTTGGCGCGACAGAGGTCAAATTTGATTCAGTCCCCGACTCACTCAGCTCATGTGAGGCATCCGTGGCGGCATTTGAATCCCCAAAAGGATTCCTCCCCTCTGGAACGACCCGTGGTGTTTTGATGGCAGTACTTGCTTTCGAGGCCTTGGATATTTTAGACCGGTCATCCCTCTCGTCCTGCTTCTCCTTCCTAGCTTTGCGGAATGATGAGCCCCTCGAGGCAGGTCGTGGCTCACTCTCCACCTCCTCTTGCACCTTGGTCATTCGATTGGGCGTCGCCTTCTTCTGCTGCGAAACCTCCGTCTCCGGGGGGCTTGGAGGTCTTCCATCCTTATGTACACTGGCTCCCCTCACGGCATCGAACCCTACCGACTTTGATCTCAGCTTGTCTGCGGAACCTAGATCCGTTGGCTCGGGGGTATATTGATCCAGCTCGACTCGAGTTGGCAGTCGAAAGTCCTCTCTGCTATTCACAGCCTCCTTGCTATGTGCCTTGTTGAAACTCGGGTACGGCAGACTGCCCCTTGAAGTTGCACCCGGCGCGGAGGAGGTCCTCGCTAACTCTGGAACTAGGTCGGTCATGGAGAAAATCGGCTCAGACTTCTTGTCCGTATCCTTCTCTCGTCGACTTCGATGGTGGGATTTGACGGGTTCGCCGGTCTCTAGGTCGATCTCCTTTGCGCGAGAACTTCTTGACGATTTGTGTTTTCGAGTTGAATCTCTCTCCTTTGCGCTCTTGGTCCGATGTCTTCTCTCACTTGGTCTCTCCTCCACCTGTGCCTCCCCATCTCGATCCTTATGTGCCATTGTTGGGAGGCGTACACCGTGTGCCAACACCTCAGTCCCAAGCGGTTAGAAGAAGGATGGTGTTGGTCGAGTGGGAACCGTGCCGCAGGATGCGCCCAACGCCGTGGTGTGTTGGACCTATTTGAGGATTGGGACCGAGAGTAGGAAGAGCATCTGGACGGATTCTTGTCGCAAAGGAAAGGGGGAAGTAAGGAGATGGCAGCGACGGTGAGTTGATGGGGAATTCGTAGGTATGGTGGGGATGGGTGGGTATGGAGGATGCTGAGTATCGTGATCGTGGTGGGCCGACGTACTGTAGGATGGAGGTTCTCGAGAGGGGCCGCAGTTGTGTTGGACGGTGATAGGCCGTTGAAGCGGAAGGGGAGTGGCCAATGAGGACGGCCAGATTGTGCTCCTCCGCTATTGGTACCCCTATTCTGGTACTACTACCACGGATAGTAGTTGAAAGTTTGTACTATTCCTCTATTTGCACCCCTATTCTGGTACTGCTACTCCGTACTACGGCTGCTACTGTATGGTAGCTGACAAGCAGGGTGGTGAGTTGGTGGTGAGTGATGGTGAGTGGTGAGTGGTGGTGAGTGGAGGGGTGAAGTAGAGAAATAGGGGTGCACCTAAAAGTTTATACTATTCCGCTATTTGCACCCCTCATCTGGTGCGGGATCCTCTACTACAGCTGACAAGCAGTGAGTACACGTAGTGGTGGAGGGTGAGTGGAGCCTCGATTGCAAGGCTTGGTAAGGCTGCCAGCTGCCAGTCGCCAGTCCCCCGCTGCAAGGCGCGTACTCGGGAGTTGGCGGGGAGACATCTTCATCAACGTGTTAAGATGGAGGGCACGTGCAATAATGTCAGGTGACCTGGATCATGCTCCACCCCGTCTTGACTCCGTATAACTCATGGTGGAACAAAAAGGGGTTTAGCGTATGGCCCAGTAGCCTGAGGCAGGGAGGTGTAATCACCGTCCACAAACACCGACGGTACAAGTACAGCTACGGTAGTAGCAGTACCAGAATAGGGGTACAAATAGCGGCATGGTACAAATGCATTCCGCCTTTGGGCAACTAAGGGTACTATATCTGCCACCTTAGTAGAGTACCAGAATAGGGGTACAAATAGCGGAATAGTACCAATGCATCCCGCCTTTGGGCAACTAAGAGCACTCCTATTTCTTCTCCCGTAGCAGTAGTACCAGAATAGGGGTACAAATAGCGAAATGCATCCCGCCTTTGGGCAACTAGGGGTACTATTTCCAGAATAGGGGTACAAAGAGCGGAATAGTACAAACGCATTCCCCCTTCGGGCAACTTTGGAGCAGAGGTCTAGAAGTGCACCCCTATTTCTGAGGGAGAGCGAAGTAGCAATACCAGGATAGGGGTACAAATAGCGGAATAGTACAATTTCTGTACGAAGTACTGACTTCTCGTCCAACCTCGCCTAATTGAGCTGTACTCGTCCTCCCTCCTATCTCGGTTCAGCCATACAACGGCCTCCTCGTACCCCCCACCCACAATCCCACATCCTAACTCTGCCTGCCTCTTCACTCTGGTTCTGCTGGTCTTACTGGCCCTGCTGGTCCGTCTCTTTGCTTCTTGCGCTGACATTCTGTCGTCCGACTCCCCTTTCACCTCAACGCCTCTACCCGAGCTATGTCTTGTCCTACCTCCCATTCACTCCCATCCACTCTCACCCACTCTCACCCACTCTCATCCTCTACCTCCCCTCCTCCTCCATACAGCTGTCCACCCCTTCTGCATCATGTTGGCGTCGGCCCATCCCTTTTCCACATTTTCTCCCTCCCTTTTGCCTTGCCACCATATTACCCGTCCTTATACCCAGCCATCAGCATCACTTTTCTGTTCCTCTTTTTACGCGAGTACTACCCATCCCCCAGGTTCGCAGCCCCCCATCCAGCATCTACAGCATTACCAGCATATAGCCTTTTGACCAGCCCGTCCGACCGTATCTATTTGCGGTAACCTGCCTGGAAGGATGCCCGTCAAGATGCTTCCGTCCTTCAAGACGGCCAGAAGGCGTACCTCCAGCACCACCACATAATTCCCCAGCCTTGCATCTCGTCGTCCCAGCTGTCAGGCTCTCCTGCTTGCTCAGAGCTCTCCCAGGAGCTCCCCCAGCTTCCGTTTCCCAGATCCTTCGCCATTTGAAACCCCCGCCATGCATGACGAGCATTTCTCGCGTGCAGAAAACACTTCTTTCTGTCAACACCATCTTTTTCCATAGACTTTGTCAATGCCTTCGGACGAGGCTCAATGCTGTGTACCACGTGCACTGGACTCAACCCGCGTATAACAGACCGTCTCTCCACTTTAATCGACGTCGCGACTTTGCCTTGTCGATGTCGTTTGATGCCGAGGAGGAGGTCGCCCAACGGTGATGAAGCCTGCTTTGAAAAATACAAAGATATTTCGTCTTCTTCGGAGTCCTCGTTGACCTCGACAACCGAGGCAGCCTCGGAGACACTGGAGCCTCATCGCACCCTCCATTACTTCCCAAGCGAGGACCACTTGTCTTTCTACATCAAACTCGAGCGAGAAGGAAGCAAGAAGAAATTCGAGGTGGCTCCGATGTCCAACTATCAGACGCCAGAAGGCTCGGGGGAGAATGGGGCAAGGAACTCGATGGCCTTGAGCGAGGAGGTAGTCATCTTCCTCCCGTATTGATCTGGCATCTCTAACCATTTCCTACAGCAAATCGCCAGCCCAGCCTCATTGCCTCCTGTGTTCGCCTCGACACATGACACCCGTCGAGCTAAATATCATATGAATGAGCTTGGGACATTTGCTGATCGACTGGATGAGGTGAGCGTCAAATCCCATCCCTCCTTGTTGTAATCAGACCGGCGATTCATTCACGTGCCCCTATATTCAATGTCCCCTATATTCAATGTGTCCTTATTGGCAGTTGGGGACTTGCGATACCTGAGTACATGTTATTTCGTGTATAGCTGAACTCATATGACGTCTTGATTCTGTAACTCTGCTAACCATCAAATGTAGTCTGCCTCAAGAGCATTCCCAAACCGTGGTCGGGCTCGCTACAAACAAGTTATCGCAGTACTAATTCAATGGGGCGACGATGCCTCGAGTGTGCAACCAGAGATAGATCGCATGAGGACCATTTTTGAATCGTGCTATGGGTTCTATACTCAGTTGTGGCTGATCCCCTCGTCGTCCTCCCACCTCAAACTAATGAGCTTGGTGCTCCATTTTCTAGAAGATTACGGATCTAGTGATAATCTAATGGTGGTCTATTATGGTGGACATGGTGTGATCAGTGGTGCTGGACAAACAACATGGTTGTCGTAAGTGTTTTCAACCTGGCATTCCTGCTAAAGCCTTACTGCATCTTGAACCCCGATCACGAAACCACCGCTAACTGAAGTAGAAAACAGGAGTCTCTCTCGCCATCCCTCAATTGGACTGCCATCCAAAGCCTCTTTGAAGAGACAGAATCGGATGTTCTGTTCTTGCTTGATTGCTGCGCGATAGCAGGACCTGCCGCTGGTGGTGGGCAAGGAATCACTGAAACGATCGCAGCTTCTGGGCTTGAACCATGGCCGCCTGGTCCAGGACGCAACCTTTTCACCAATGCCCTTATCAGTGTTCTCGAGGATTGGATCACGAGGCCTTCGTTCACAGCTGCCATGCTACACAGTGAGGTGCTATCCGCCATCAAACATGAAAAGCCGGAAAGAAGAAAGTGGGCAGATCTTCAGAAAATTCAAGATCGCAAGACACCAATTTACATCCTCAACTCCAGCGTGGTCTCGTCTTTGAGTATCGAACTCGCTACGAGACGTACTGTCCATGGGCGATCGAGCGCTAACTTTAGCAGACCAGCTCTTGCTCCCTCACCTCTCAATCCCTCGCCAGTCTTCACCAAATATGACATCTACAATCCTGCCAATCTACTAAAGACCTCAAAGACCGGCGAACTTCAAATACCCCACGTGCTAATCTCCGTCGCTCTCGAGGAGGATCAAATGGTGGATATTGAGGCTTGGTACCGATGGGTTCGCCAAATACCAGCTTTGGCCAAGTACGCAGTAGTCGAGGGAATCTACCGAAGTTACTCGACACTGTTACTCATGTCAATACCGCTCTTGATCTGGGATGTGTTGCCTGATGATCTGGCTGTGTCATTTGTCGCATATGTTCAGTCCAGAAATCTTCTCTCGGCTGAATCGGTCGAAGACTTCCACCGTCTCACTCTCCACAAGGATCCTGAACCGCAACGAAGACAATTACATTCTTACGCCAAGTCGACGAATACTGTTGTGGCAGAAAAGCACGTCAATGAATTGATGAAGACAGTGCAAGCGAAGACTTCAAACCCAGCAATCGAATCAGCGACATTGGTCAAAATCACGAATATCGCAGATCTTCCTCAAAGTCCCAAGAGCCCAATAACCCCCAAAAGCCCGCTATTTAATCGCCATTCCTTGAACATTGACAGTCCCACCTCGCAATACAGCCCAGTATCTCAGACCGGAGTATTCACCACCATCAGGAGTAGCATGGAAAGGCCGTCCACCGCAAGAGGCCCAGATACAAACCGTCAATCTACGAGACTCGATACGCCACGCATCAGTGTCGAGGTCACGACAGAGCAACACGTCGAAGAGAGTCCTGTGCCATCGCGCCCCCAGACTGCCAATTCTCGGCCTCAAACGGCGAAAGGTTCAGAAGCCGGGAGAAAGTTTGCAAGCCTCGATAGTCCGCTACATTCTAGATTGTCCGTCATAGCACCATGGGCTGAAGATACCAATGTTCCTCCCATCACCGATGGAGCCTATCGACGCGATAGTCCATTGCACTCCAATCCGTTCCCGGGAGCACCGGTGGTGGAGAGACCTATCAGAGCAGCTCTACAAACCACCAACCTTGGTCTAAATCGTCAATCTACAGGTGCGGAGAGTCCACTCAACACTGATCCTTTCGCCTTGGAACGTTATATAAATGACTCCAACCCAAGCAGGAGTGGATTAGCGATCAGTACCGATCCCGTCTCGCCCACGTCTCGAGATGTTCCTTTGACTATCGATAATAATACCGATCCTGTTTCTCGAGTCCCTCTAGACCGTGCGTCCTCTCGAAGAGCCGCGAAACTGGATGCTGCGCTCGCAGACATCTTTGCTACCGAGACCAAGCCAAATTCGCCAGCAAATAATGCAGAAAAACGCAGATCCATGGTTGTGGATCTGGAGGCCGACATATCAGAGACCGAAGCCCTGATCAAGGATCTTCAACAAGAAGCGAAGCATGCCCGGGATGAAGCTCGACGTGCTTGGGATGAATTAGGGAAACGTGAACGGGAGGAGCGTGAACGTCTCGCGAGATTGAGGGATGGGAAGACGATTGAATTTGGGCGATTCATACTCAGAGTGGTCGGAGAGGGTGGAGGGAGAGATGAAAGTGTTGGTGGAAAAGCGGGAAGGATTTTAGGGACAATTCTGAGCCCCAGGGAAGCGATGGAAAAGCGTCGGCGTGCTAAATCTGAGCCGAGATATGGTAGCAACTCAAAGAAGGAGAAAGGGGTCGGAGGGTTTGGGGGAGGAATGGGAGTGGCACTTGTCGATCCACGAGTCAAGATCACATATCCTCCTATGCCACCGCCCAAGAACAGTGCAAAGGACACAGCCATGCCCAAGACACCGGTGCATGAGTTCATTACCCAGCAACCAAAGTCACAAGGCAAGAATAGCAAAGCGAAGGATACTCCTGTCGAAGTCTATCAACCTACATTACCCGCGCCTCTCCCGCCACAGATTCTTCCTACAAGAGTGCCTTCATCAAAGACTCCAGAGAGATCAACGCGATCCAACGACGCACCACGCAAAGCCTCCGTCTCACAACCAGGACCCGTAGAGAAGAAGCCCTTAATCTCTCAGAGCAAACCAGAGCGCAAGCCGTCCGTCCAAAAAGGCCAACCGAGTACCGAAAGTCGACCTTCTATCCAACAAGGCCGTCCCAGCACCAACGAACGTCGCCCCTCCTTCCAACACCAAATCCCCGAACGCAAATCCAGCCTCCAAAATGTGGCCCACCCCAACAACGCTTCCAACAATGGCAGCTTCACGAAACCCGTCTTCGGTGAAGGCAGCGAGTTCCCTGATGCAGATCCGAATGTGATGCGTCATATGATGTCGTTCGATGGCGACAATCCGAGTCGTCAACATATGCGGAGGCCAAGCCTTGATCCTACACCTTCCCCGGAGACACATCGCAAGGACAAAGACAAGAATCGGGTTATCCAGAAGGCTGTGGGGAAGAAGTCTAGTAAGAATAGCTCCGGAAGCAGTCGTGTGAGCGATGTTGGTGGGAAGAGGGGGAAGAGAGATAAAGGCAAAGGCAAAGAACGCGAGACTCGCGGCCGCACGGAAACTGCATACACGTTTTTCAATGACGAAGACCTGCTGGATAAGGAGATGGCATGGCGCTCCGCTGTCGTGACAGAGGAATTGCCCAAGCGCAAAGGCAGCAAGCTCGTCAAGAAAAGGTGGTTGAGTCGGGACAGGAGTACGGGAAGGGAGGCGCTTGATAAAAATGGTGGTGGTGTGAAGGGAAAAACTAGTGATAATGGGATATTGGCGAGGGAACCTGGGGGAAGGAAGATGAGTTTGGATGTTGTAGGGAGCGGAAGGCCTAGTATTGATTTGCAGGGGACGAATGGGGGGAGGAGACCGAGTCTTGATGTTGTGGGGTTGAATGGGAGTGCAGGAAGGACGAGGAAGGGGAGTTTTGATGTGGCGCGGGAGCACATTATTGGGGGTTTGGGATGGAATAGGACGAAGGTTAAGGTTTGAAAAGGGAGGTTAGATTATATGTGGTTGGATGGGGTGTTTTGATGGGGGAGTGATGGCTAGCGTGGAGTTTGGTTTGGAGAGTTGTGGGAATAGGGTGTGTAGGGGATCTCCTTGTTATAGGTTCTCCCCTTTAACACTCGCTTGAGATCAAAATTATACGCCTTTTACCCTTCAACCACGCTACACTTAAAGGGACGTTCAGCACTACATCTTACAGCAACCTTGCCCCGAAACCTCTTCATATTCCCACCAGATTCAACGCAAACCAACACCCTTCACTACATACCCGGACCGCTCTCTACTATATATACCCTCCTCCCCACATCGCACCATCTCCTTACCTCTTTTCATTTCCAGCCTTCTCTCATTCGGTGGTCGTGTTCGTTGTCTCTCCAGCTCTGGTTCAGAGATGTGGGCACCTCACGCATGCTAGAGGTTTCAACGGGAGATATAGTGAGCGTCGAAGTTGCCGTGCAAGTGAGCTTCCTATACCAAATCGTGGGGACAAAATCCTTCTCGACAATAAACATCCGATAGCAGATTGCTGTGGCATACTCGCTCTCCTAGGCGTTTTAGCAAGCAAGCACCTCGGTTCGAGAGCCTAACAAGCTAGAAGGGGAGATTGTACGTTTTTGTCCATGGGCCGGCATAAAGATCTCTCTCTTATCTCCCTTTATGACCTAACTCTTGCGGAGGGATCCGTTGATGTGGTGTGGAATGGGAGAGGAGAGGTATACCCTCCCGAAGTCATGGCAGTGGAGGCGAGAAGGGCTTACAATCTTAAGGTCTGGTCCGCAGCGTGGATTTCACGTACCAGCGGCGGTAGAGAGGATCTGAAAATTGCGTTAAATGGTGAGGGGGAAGGGGAAGAAAGAGTTTGTTGTCGAGGTCTATTTTACTATCGAGAATCCAGTTGGCAAGAAAAATGAAATGGCGAATCAATGATACAACTCCGCTTTATCATCCAGCAATTAAAACAGCATCAATTCCCCAATCCTCGCATTAAGTCTCGTCTCCATGTTCTCAATCCTCGCATTAGGTCTCGTCTTTATGTTCCCTAGCCTCGTCTCTATGGTCCCAAGTCAACTGTTGCCAGAAATGGTTGTAATGCGAAAGCTGATTGTCACCACGAATAGATGTATGATATGAGTCTTGGAATGGGTTGTATTGTAATTGAGCAAGAAGTTGAGCAACTTGAGGTGGGCATGCCTCTGATATGGTCAAATAATCTTATATATACCACTAACCCGCTTCGGGAAACCTGTTCTCCTCAACTAAGTTGATTCATGTAGCACTAAGCTGATTCATGTAAAGCTTATTTCCTGACAACAGCGCCATTAACCCACCCTGACCGCCGCAGACAAGGGCTATATATTCTCCACAGACCTTTCGTCTGTTGTTGGAATAGATGCGAATTCCCTTTTCCTTTCAATGGTTTCGAGGGATGTGGTATGCCGAGGAAGAGATCTGAGACTTTAATGTCATGGAGTTGGAGACTATATTTGGAGCGAGGACATCATGGTGAGCCAGATCACGGGGACAGGGCGTGCAGATAGAGGAAAGCCGAAAAGAGGATGGATGTTTGGACCGAAAATCTGATCTTTAAATTTCGATGGAAGCCGTTGACGCAAGCCGGTGGATCACGATCTTGTTTACAGAAGTCACTTCAAATATGCCAGAACGTCGTGTTTACTCGAATCGATAAGAATGAGAATTCTTGCGCCAATGCGATGGGTCACATATTTCGGACGACGATCAAGTCAGTTGTCTTCAAGGCAGTCAAAGTATCAAATGATTTGGTGGCATGAGATATGAGGCTATGTCTTCAGCTTTGCACCGATGCGAAATTTCCCAAACCCCTCGCTTCTCGTCAAGCGACAACGTCGCCTGTTCGGTTCAGGGGGGTGGCTAATGATCTGCATCTCCGATCGATTGGCAGCCCTTGGCACCCAACTTGGAGCGCGTTCGGAACTGTCATTGGCTGAAAAGGTGTCGGAGATAAAATCACAGGGTCGCAACCACATCGAGTCTTTCGTCCTCTCACACGACATCTAGACCATATCGTGAGGAAAAAGTCATCAGCAAGGGACGGCCCGACTTGGATCGAATCTCCTAAGCACGCGACGGTATAAGGAATCATTCCGGTACCATGAGTACGTAAAGAGCGAGTCCTGTCCCCCTTATTCTTGCAGTTGTCCTCCAGAATCGCAATGTCGAGGGACTACGCATGTAGCTTACCACAATAGACTTGACTTCTACTACCATCGCTCATGACAGCTCCAATGACCGAGGAATCGTGGTCCACTCGGCATTAACCCTTGCCAGAAATAACTTCTGATGCTTAAAATCTCCGGATGAACAATGAATTCATTCCGAGGCATCATCCTTTGTTTCTTGGGTCGGCGAATGAGATTGTCATACTCCCTTCGTCAAGTGATATCAAGAACCCTTTGCTTGAAATGGCCAAGTCATTTCTGAAGGGCCCTTCTCCTTCGTCCAATCGGACAGCGATACCCGACAAACGGTAAAGTAAAAGAAAAGGGCTTACCCCTGAACCTCCTTTTGTCATTTCTCCACGCGCGAATGAAGTCTTGTTCACAATGCTTACAAGCATTCGCTTTACCACCAGCCTTTAACCGGGAGCTTGATCATGGTTCTATATCTGAGCATGGAGCTGACGTTTGTGATGTCTCAACCACATTCCTTTATCCCTGCGAGTTCATTTCTCTGTAACCACATTTATGATGTAGGCGTCCCCCCCTTTTTTGCTGGAAGAATATTTCATCCCCTTCACACAGAACAAGTCCTGTTTGCACAATCTTTGGTTTGATCATTGCACTGCCCGTTCATTACTCAGAGGGAAGTCAGGATGTCTTTTGCCCTTCCTTTCTTGATCATTCTAGTTTTTCTCGCCACTCACGCATTAGCATGGCTTCCAGGAGAGCACCGAGATATCGTGAATTTCAACACGAGTACTCGGCGCAATTTTACCACCGCCCCTCCTCTCAGTAGTGGCTCGACTTTGCGGAAACCTCTGAATCAGACCAGGATCCTCTCTATACCTAGCAACAAGATCCGAGGCGTCAACCTTGGATCCCTTTTTGTATTCGAGCCATGGATGGCCAATACCCAATGGCAAAACATGGGCTGCGGCCCTTACAAGTCAGAGTTTGACTGTGTCCTGGGGCTCGGTCAACAACGAGCGAACGCCGCCTTCCAATCTCATTGGAATTCGTGGATCACACAAGGAGATATTCAGCAGATGAAGAATTATGGACTCAATACCATCAGAATTCCATTGGGATATTGGCTCCTCGAGACCATCGTGTACAAGGACAGTGAGCACTTCCCCCAAGGGGCGTTCCCATATCTGGAAAGGATTTGTGGATGGGCCGCGGACGCGGGATTCTATATTATTCTTGACTTGCATGGGGCTCCTGGAGCACAACAGCAGCAGCAGTCGTTCACTGGACAAGTAAGTTGTCTCGTTTTCGTAGAATCATTGAACAGACGGAGATGGAAGAAATCCATATCAAATGCAGTCCCACTCGAATATCAAGCTAATCATTGGATAGTATGCACCCACAGCCGGATTTTATCAGCCATGGCAATATGACCGAGCATACCAATTCCTTGCTTGGATGACCGAGGTAGTGCACAGATGGCCAGCCTTTCGTAACGTGGGCATGATCGAAGTTGTCAATGAGCCATTGCAAGGGGGCGCTCCAGGTCTGACGGATGTCTATTATCCAGGTGCTTACAAGGTACAGTACATTCATCAGAAAGCCAGAAATACATGCCATCCTAACACGTTCAAAGGCGATTCGAGAACGCGAAGCCAAAATTGGCATCACCCAGAACAACCTGCTTCATGTCCAAACCATGAACACATTGTGGGGGAGTGGCGATCCGCACTGCTGTCTCCCAAATGACTGGTTCATGTCCTACGACGACCACCGGTACCTCCCCTTCCCTTCACCCCCCTATACTCAAACTAATCCCATCCAGCTACACCAAGTGGGACTCCTCCGTCCCCGTCAACCAACGCTCCTACATCTCCGACGCCTGCCACAACAACCGGCTCTCTAACTGGCCCACCGTCGTCGGCGAGTGGTCTCTCTCCGTTCCCGACAACGTCCAATGGAATGGGGACTGGCACCCAAATAACCAGAAGGCGTTTTATGCACAGTGGTGGGCGGCGCAGACGGCGAGTTACGAGAGGATGACGAACGGGTGGGTTTTTTGGAGTTGGAAGACGCAGTTGGGGGATTACAGGTGGAGTTATTCAGGTATGTCGATTTGAGAAGATGAAGATACGGGGGAGGTCGCTAAAGATATTGTGAACAGAAGCCGTGGCTGCAGGAGTGATCCCAAGCAACGCTGCGAACATCAACCCGAACGCTTGCAATGGTTTCTGAAAGCCTGCTGGGCTTCGACCATAGGCTCTAGGCGGCTCTGCAGACCGAGGATGATGCCACGAATTCCCTTTTCCTTTCTCAGGACATCTATTATCTTTCGAGTGATACCCGGACTCTTGCATCTAGCGAGGGGCCACGTAGGGACAGGCATGTAATTGGGCGAATCCTTTCCGTACTTATTTCTGGTATTCTATTTGGTACACATATTTAACATATTCTATTTGGTCCACATATTTAACAAACACCAGTCTAGTCGCCCGGACGGATCATCCTCGCCCCCTATTCCAAACAGTGCCTACAGGGTGATGTCCTAGATCCATACAACCCATGCGGAGGTGAAGCCAGCCCCAATCATCTGTTGAGCTGCAATGCTCCAGTCTGAAGGGAAAGGAGGAAAGGAGGAATAGCATAGCGACTCCTTCATATATCCCCCCTCTCGATACTGTTTTCCTCTCTTTCCGTGATCTCGGCAATATTCGCAATTGAGCCTCTGTCGGCTACGAGGCCACTGGAAGCTACTCGAGCACCGTAGTAGCAGTACTGTACAGTACCAGAATAGGGGTACAATGCAATCCGCCTTTGGGTGCCGAGGCCTGATTCTCTTTGAAGTGCAACCCCTATTCCTGCTACGAATGAAAGAGAATCGGAAATCGGAAATCGGCCGCTTGCCTCACGGCCCGACCCCGGCCTCGGTATCGGAAACATTCGGCCCCACTCGGGCCGAACGGACGAACTCTACCCCTTGTCACTCGTCGTTTCGCTGCAATCCAACATCATCCCACTCTTCCTGGGTCGTCAATGTCAACACGTCTTGTCTATCATACGATGGGCCAGCACATACTGGGTTTGCCACAGGTGGAAAGCACCAGAGGACGCTTCGCTGATTTGTCTGCAATACCTCCACCTGTTCGTTGAAAGAAGGTAAGATGGTCATCGAGCTGGCTCCAATTGCATCCTATACTCTCGCTATACTCTCGCTTCTCCCTTGAATCTTTCACATTTCACTACTCAGCCATTGTATCTTTTTGATCGCACCTTCAAACCCCACGCATCATGAAGTTTCGTGATGGCATGTGGCTAGTGGCCGAAGGTAAAAGTCTTGAATATGCTGAAGAGGTTTATTCTGTAACTCCTCGTGAGGACGGGAAAGCCCTGAGCTTGCTCTGCCCTACGCGCAAGATTACGCAAAGAGCCGACACACTGAATCTCAGCACCTTGACAGTGGTAAGTGCTCTGGTCCCTGGGCGTCGACCGGCTGCTAAGGTTAATTCAGGATGTTGGAGCTCCGTTCGATGGAGCCATCTTCATTGAAGTTACACATTGGCTGGGAGCCCTCAACCCAGGACCACATTTCGACCTTTACCCTGCTGGCAAGCCAGAAACGAGCCATTCGAGCATAACCACATCTGAAAAGACGACCACCCTCAAATCCGGCTCTATCTCTGCTACCATTAAAACAGCTGATCATGATTTTGACATTCGTTTCCACGCGACCGATGGCTCCAAGGAGCTCACGTCTCTTCTGAATCGAAGTGTTGGGATCGCATACGGTCCAGCACCAAGCAATCTTATGCAGACATCGGACATGCGAAATCTCCATCACTACATTTTCACTCAAACCACCCTCGGAGTGGGCGAGTCGGTACATGGGCTGGGAGAACGATTTGGGGCATTCAATAAGGTTGGACAGGCAGTGACGCTGTGGAATGCCGACGGTGGAACGTCTAGTGATCAAGCGTACAAGAACGTGCCCCTGTGGATCAGCTCGAGGGGATACGGGATCTTTGTTGACACCCCAGACAAGGTTGAGCTTGAAATCGGCAGTGAGAGAAGTTGTAGGGTGCAAACAAGTGTCGAAAGCCAGCGGATAAAATGGTGACTACCCTGAAGCCAGCAAACTAACTTGCAATTATTGACAACTCCTTAGGTACATCATCCATGGCCCAACACCAAAAGATGTTCTGTACAAATACACCATATTGACAGGTAAACCTGGGAAGGTGCCAGCTTGGAGTTATGGTCTCTGGTTGAGCACAAGTTTCACCACCAGCTATGACGAGAAGACCGTCAATTCCTTCCTCGAGGGAATGAAGGGACGGGACGTTCCTGTAGAAGTGTTCCACTTCGACTGCTTTTGGATGAAGGCTTTCCATTGGTGCGACTTTGCGTTTGATTCCGAGATGTTTCCCAACCCAAAGGCACAGATTGCACGTCTGAAGGCATCGGGTGAGTCTCACATTGTTGCGTGAGGATCCCATTAGTATTAATTGTTCCGCTAGGACTTGTTAAGAAAGTGTGCGTCTGGATCAACCCATACCTAGGACAAGCATCGCCAGTATTCAAGCTTGCGGCCAGCAAAGGATACCTGTTACGACGAAAGAATGGCGATATTTTCCAATGGGATCTATGGCAGACCGGGATGGGAATCGTGGATTTCACAAACCCAGAGGCTGTGGAATGGTACGTTGGTTGTTTGACTGAGCTTTTCGACAAAGGAGTCGACTGCATCAAAACAAACTTTGGAGAACGAATCCCAAGTGAAGATGTGCAATGGCACAACTCCTCCTTGAGTCCAAAGAAGATGCACAACTACTATGCCTTCTTGTACAACAAAATCGTATACGAAGCTCTACAAGACCGATTCGGTGAAAATGAAGCAGTCCTGTTCGCTCGCACCGCCACCGCCGGAACCCAACGCTTCCCACTTCAATGGGGCGGTGACTGCGAGTCTACCCCCGAAGCAATGGCTGAATCAATACGAGGCGGCATCTCCCTCGGCCTCTGCGGCTACTCCTACTGGTCCGTCGACATCGGCGGTTTCGAAGGCTGCCCACCTCCCTGGATCTACAAACGCTGGGTTGCCTTCGGCCTCCTTTGCTCGCACAGTCGTCTCCACGGCGGAAACTCCTTCCGCATGCCCTGGACCGTCGACAACGACGACACAAGCGAGCATGGCTGCTCAAAAACTCTCTCGAAATGGACGGCCCTGAAGGCACGCCTCATGCCGTATATCTTCGCGCAAGCCCAGGATTCTGCCGAGAAAGGTATCCCGTTGAGTCTTCGTGCTATTTGTTTAGAATTTCCAGATGATCCAACATCTTGGTTCCTGGATCGCCAGTTCATGTTTGGCGATTCCCTGCTCGTGGCACCCGTCTTCGAGGAATCAGGTGCTGTGGAATTCTACCTCCCCGCTGGGAAATGGACATCTTTCTTCACGAACCAGAAGAAGACCGGACCGGGTTGGTTCAAGGAACAACACGATTTCGATACCCTGCCGTTGTATGTGCGTGAAAATACCGTTTTGGTGCTGGGCAAGTGGGGCGAGACGAGGACTGTGTATGATTATGCAAAGAGCGTGGAGATTTGTCTTTATAATACTAAACCTGGGGCGAAGGCGACGATCGTAGATTGTAATGGGACGGAGGCGGGTGTGCTAGAGGTTGGCGAGGATGGATATATCGTTGATCAGGAGTTTTTGACTGGTGCTTGGCATGTCACGAGGGATGGGAGGAGTGGTGGACATAGTAAGAAGTAGGTATGCAGGACGAGACTGGTTGGATGAGAAGGATAAGGAGACAGAGAACGAATGTCAAAGTTCATCTATCTTGGTCGGGTGTGTAATCTGCAGAAGACCTCTCAACGTCAAGTCGAATGATCCTGTCTTTCGAGACTGGAATACAAAAATCAATCAAGGAAAGGGAGTGCTGTGGACCTAGGCTTGGAACTTTGGAAGGAATACGAATTAACTGCACGTCTGTATCCGAGGTTTTCGAACCACGACGAAAGGAGACCGCTGCGGCCCCTCTCCGGGGTATATTCCAAGCTAGAGCAACGAATCCATGAGACCTCCTCGTCGACCGAGTACCTCCGTACAGCAGAACTATTGTATGAGGTGCCGGCTAGCTGCCTTCGCTTAACCGAATTTGGAATAGCAAGAGAAGAGAAGCTGGACGGGGCACGCAGTTCAATTTGTTTGAGGCTCAGCTTGTTTCTAAAGACTAGTGGTGGAGAGCATTGGATCCGAGCGGAAACAACAATGGAGGATAGGCGAACTTTCAACTCCAAAAGCTGAGCCTCGACAATGAAAGCAACGCTAACCATTGCTGAAGAGAAATAAGCATTCATAGATCGATCTTCATTGCGCAACAATGTCCTGATTTTCCACGCACAAGACAAGAGATGCAGTGATGCACACAACCCCCAGATTCCCCGATATCAAGTCGTGGACGGAAGCATCAACCCCTCCCCCCTGTCCTTAGCGCCACCAAGACAATAAGCGAGATCCTGCGACAACCTCCTCCCTCACCAACGTCTCAGAAATTAAGCTTTCCCCCTTGCAGCCACGGCCAAGCCGTCGCAGCTCTCTAGACATGACCACACAGAGCCTCACTTCTGGTCATACACGTCCGTGACTGTTTGAATATTGCAGTGCAATGACGAGCCCCGTGCAGGTTGGAGCCCCCCCCTCGCAATGGCTGGGCGCTATGCTATAGATTGCCAAGGTGCGTGAGGGAGTGTGAGGTTGCCCGCTGGAGGTCTTAAAGAATGGTCTTGGCCCTTGGGTTTGACTTCTCTGGTTTTGCTGGAAAGGTGGGAGTTGATCTTCTTCTTTCTTGCCGTGCGAGTTTTTTCCTTCATTTATTCTGGAGATTGTGGTTTTGTGTTCTTTTCGTTTCCCGCTCGTCAGTAATTGTTTGACGGAGCGAACTGTAGCGTGTAACTGGTTACATTCTTTCTTTTTCCGGTGAAGGATTTGATTGGGTTGATATTGCATTTTGAGTGGAAGGAGAAAATGGTTCGCATTCCGTGGTACGCGAGATCGATGGGTCTCGAGGAGAAGAGGGGGAAATCGAAATTACGTCTCAGACGGAGGGGAATGGATAGTGTCGATGTCCAAAGGAGACAAGTTGCTGCACTGGAGGACGATTCAGACAGCGCCAAGAGCCCAGACGACGACAGCGACAGCGACAATGATGTCGTTCCATCATCATCAGCACAAGGAGGAGGACAAAAGGCAGTAGAGAATGGTCAAATTGGGGCTTCACCACAATTTGGCCGGAAAGAGGAAGATGGCGAGTCAACTCCGTTACTCCCACCACCGGCAACCACAATAGGTGCAGTGAGCGAGATCGTCCAAGGTGGTCGAACGCTCCGTATACAGACTCCAGAAACGCATTCAAGCAGGCCAATACCAACAAATTTCAATTTCGCGGATCCAAGTCCAAATGGCCCAGCACCCGCTTCCACAACAGTAGCATCAACGACATCTTCATCTCCAGTATCCTCGCAAAGCTCACTGCAATCGTCCTCCGTATCGTCCGCGCTATCATCTCAAGCACGTGTAGCACCCAGCTCAACATTCGCAATCCGGACATCCTCAAGCACCCCTCTACAAGCCCTCTTGCCATCTTCAACCTCCTCAACCCAGCAAAGCAAGACTGTAAAACCCACTCAAATTCAAGCCGCCGAGACAGCATCCTCCCTCACCTCGACAGAAACAGAAACATCCACCTCTATCCCCGCAAACTTCGCCGACACCGAAGGCATTCAACCCACCAACTCCTCCTCCACCTCCCTCAATGTCGGTATACTCCTCGGCATCATCGCCGGCGGCGCCGCTCTCCTCTTACTCATCTGGTTCCTCGTGCGCAGAAGAACGCTTCTACGCAAGAAACAACAGGAGAAAGAGGAGACCATACCTACACCAACACAGGGTCGACAGAGTAGACCCCGGGATGGCACAACGGCCGTGGCGCCTGCTTCTGTCACTGAACCGTCCGTCCACCCCTCACACTTCCCTGCACCTCCATTCTCTCCTCGCATGCCCGAACGCCTGGACAGCGTCGGCGGTGAGGCAGTCAATGGCCTCGACGTCCATCCATCTAACCTCGCTATGGGTGCGAGCCCCCTCACACCTCCACCACTAGTCGTCAAAGAGACAACGGAGAGTCAACCCAGTCGCTGGAACAACTGGCGGAATAGTGTCTCTTCAGTGCCAAAGTTCCGCACGATCAAGAGCTGGGTGGGCGATCAGCGACGCAGGAATGATGACGAGGAGGTGCCCGAGATGCCGAAGGGGACGGGGAAGTGGAAGAAGCTTGAGGATGAGAAGACGGTGGTGGGGAGTGAGTCTAGGGTGAATCGGAATCCGGCGAGGGATTCAGCGTTCAGGAGTGAGAGTGAGTGGACGAGTGTTTCGCAGAGATAGAGAGGGGAGGGTGGATGGTTGAATAGAAGGGGTAGATTGGAATGAATGGATGTGTGGTGATGAGGAGGGTTCATGTAGATACCAGAAGGAGACGGGAGTTGTGAGTATATTGAACCAGGTAATCGAAATGCAAGTAGGTCTAGAGAATAATATTTTTCCGACGGGAATAATCCGGGTGTTGTGCAGATTTAATCGTGTCAGAGGTATAGAGATGGCTTCTTGAGGAGAGCGACGACTGAACACCTGTACGCGGTGCCCTCTACGAACCTGGAATTGAGCTTTACCTGAGGCTATTTTAATACTATTCCAGAGCTAATATTTAGTCCTTGATCTACCGATCCTTCGAAGAAACCACGACCACGACTAGTCTACCCACATACCTCTCTCCCTACCTCCTGTCTCTTCTTCGACTCGAACTACGAAGATCCTTTAAAGCTAACCCGATTATACCTATCTTTTACTACTATACGAGTTTTGGAACTCACTTGTGGGATAGCTAAGGTAGTAGGGTAAAGGGATGTGTTTTTAGGTGTTTTCACGAAAACTCGGATTTGTACGTGCTTACGTAACCGACTTAAGGGTGATTATAAGTGCCTACGGGCCACTCTTTCGAATTAGGGGAAAGACTACGAGGGGAACACTGGGCATGAGTAGGGCAAGGATAGGGTTAAAGGGAAACAGGAGTCTAGGGATCAGAAGGGGGAGGGGAGTCGAGGGGGAGGGGGGGAGGGGAGGATAAAAAGGGGACGCGGTTTCTTCGTTGTTTTCCTTTGTCTACCCGGGGATCGACCCCTACTAAAATACTATAACACGCGCCGAGGATTAATAGATAATAGCTTAAAATAGGCTACTAGCCTATTAATATTAGCTAGTAAAGTCCTTAATAGGGGACTTGGCCCCCGGCTAGGAAAATCTTTCCGGAGTGCTGAAAAAAACATCTTAACCTATAGCTAGTCTACTATTCGGCTTCCAGACCTGATGCTCTGGCGTCCTACTATAGTCATTGACTTACACAGGACGTTAAAAGGATAAAACAAACAAACAAAGATGGCTTCTTGTCAAATCGAGCACCGCGCCGCTGTTGATGCTCGTGGGGTGAGATTGAGAGACTCTAGTGGTGTAAGAAAGGGCCTGAGTCGAGCGAGCGGGTCCTCTCTAATAAGCTCCACCCCCTTCGATCCAACCCGGGTCCGATGAAATCCAACAATCCGCACAACTCAAGACCACTCACTCTTCAAGAGAGAAATCGTACGGGGCAGGGGGGCCAACGACTCGGGATTGTCCTCTCTTATTACATTATCCCCTTCGGCATTCCATGATTGGCTACCACATGCCTGAGGAATACTGTAGTAGCTAGGTCCTCAGCCGTGCTGGCTTCCTTGTAGGGTATCATGGAGGCGTATTTGGTAAGTCGGTCGGTAATTACCAAGACGGAATCAGACCAAACTCCCGTTATTGGTTCCTTATTAGACTTGGGTAACTTCGCCACAAAGTCCCATGCAATCGATGCCCTATGGCGCTGCTGGCATGTCCGGAGTCATTATTTCCCCATATGGTGCGTTTCTAGCTGTCTTATTCCTGAAGCAGTAGTCGCATTCCTTTATTATTTTTTCAACCCGGCTCCTCATAGCTGGGTGGTAGTATTCTCTTTTGATTCTTTCCCAAGTTTTCCTTATTCCTTCGTGGCCGTGTGTCGGGGCCGCGTGGAATTCATGAAAAAGTTGTAGTTCTTAATGAGAGAAAGTCGGGTGTCGTCGTTGGACGCTAGAGATCGAGATGAGAAGAAACTTACTATACCTTGAACTCTGATCACTCTTAAATCACTTGCCGTGCGTTTCGGACTTCGGTCGAGCATGATTGCAGGTATGAGTATTTTGCGAGGTTTTCTTACTCTTGGCACTTCTTCGAAAACTTGGAATCATAAACCACAGGTTAGGCTCCTAACTAAAAGGGTTGACACGACGTTTAGGACGAATACTTAATGTAAATACATCAGTTGTAGACAAGGAAGAATGTTGGAGAGAACTTTGTGGGGAATCATAGCAAATAACCATATCCGCTTAGATGTATATCCACGCAGAGAATAGTCTCCGCCATGCAGCCATCTTTTATACTGCGAGTGATGCAAGCTTGCACCTTTTCATATCATGAAAGGCTACTAGTGAGGCCCAAATTGATGTGTAATAAGGTCCTTTGACGGAAATATTTGAAGGGCATATTGGAATAAAACCCTAGGTTCTAGAGATCTAAAAGAGTCTAATTACAAAGAACTTTGAACTGATGGTAAGACAACGAGAAAACAACGCGCGGTCTATGTTGTACAGAATGATAGGGAGTGGATCTAAAGGCGACAGAAAGAACTTCAAGGCAATTCAAGCTCCTGACCATCGAAACCTCCGTACGAGCTTGAAAATCAATACGGCGGTAGTAATGGCTCTGACACTTGCCGCTATCCACACGCCTTGTCGAACCAAGTCATAGTAACCTTCAAGCATGACTCCGACAGCGTAGGGTCGTGAATCGTTCTTGCCTTTGGCTGCTGGTGTCACTTGATTATTGATGCTGTCTTCTGTGGCAATTGCTTGGGTTTCACTGTCCACTGCAATTTGAGAAACACCAGGGCTTTGCAGATTTGCTTCATTCCTCCGCTTGAGAGAATGAGTCAAGAGATTAATGGCCATACGAACATCGGGAGATGTGAAAGTAGGGTACGACCAAAGTTGGACCGCATTATGCGGAGGAAGCTGGGCAAGGAAATCAGCAAATACACCCAACGTCAGACCCCATAGTAACAGAGGGTTTGTCTTGTCAGCGGGATGGACCTCGCCACCGTTCCACCACCGAGAGAATATACTTCGCCCAGAAGCCTGCGTGGTCGAGGTTCCCGGACTGAAGAATTCCGAAGTCGAACTAGAGTATAGGGATTCTGATGGCAATAGACGTATGGCAGAGAATTCCATCTTCCCAAGTATTGACCTCAGGATCGACCTCACGAAAACACCACCCTGATTTGCGAATCGGTCTGAAGCGTCCACATATTCATATGTCCAAGAACTCGGTGACAGCATAACTCGAAGAGGGACCCAATGCGTTGAAGCGACCTCGGTAGGTTGGAGCAGGAGTGGTGGCAGATCAGGCTGTGTCCAGAGGAAAACGTGAGGACAAAGAACCATTAACCTGCAGAGGTTAGTAACGAACAGCACTGGAAGCGCTACACCTACGGAACTATTCCCATCGAGCTTCTCACCACTCTCTCTGGCAGATTTCCAATATAGAGGGCATTCTCAGAGTTTAGGTCCAAGCCAATTTCTTCAACTGTCTCCCGAACAGCGACTGCTTTATCGTCCTCGTCTTCGGGGTCTCGTTTCCCGCCAGGTAAAGCTACATGACTTGTCCATCGATCGCCCTTCCTCGCAGCTCGTTTTATGAAAACGGCTTCTGGGTCGCCGTGTCGAACCCAGTCCTGTTCGAAGAATTGGGCAATTGTCGTGGGCGGACTCTTGTCTAATCGAGGCACTGAAGGCCAGTGGTGATAGTTGGGCCGCACGCGTAAAACAAGAGCGACAGAGGCGCGTTTATTGCACTTCTCAGGATTTGGTACATGAGGATATGGGTTGTGCGAGAGGCTTTCCAGAACGCGTTGTAGGTGATTGAGGAGCTCCGGGTCATCAGTAATGCCAGGACTGGTCATGATGATGTTTGTGTTGGTGTTTGCGTTTGCGTTGGAGTTTGAAAGCTGTGAGGAGGACGACGTCACAACAGTGGGTGTCAGAATTCTGGACGCACGGGCCAGTGTCACCAAAATGAAAAAGATGAAAATAAATGATATTTATTCTAATTACAACGTAACATCACCACTTATTCCCTCTAATAGGCCTTCCACTACATCTATTAAGCTCCGCGCACCTCCGGGGCATATCAGCAATACGGTCTCGTATCTCTTACATTGTAATTTTATCCCGTTCTTCTTATAGAGCCTGCTTCATCTCCTCCTCAAAATCAAACACCCTATGCCGTAAACGTTGCTTTATAATAGACCAAATCCCTTCAATTGGATTAAGATCAGGGCTCTAAGTAGGGTGAGTAAGGTTTTGTATATTATGCTTCCCCTTATACTCTTACGTAAGGCCTCGTTTTCGCATACTATGGGAAGGGTCCCCATCCTCTTGTAATAGCCATAGTTTATCATCGATTTCGGCTATACTCTTAATAGTAGCAACGTAGGTAGGTAGGAGGCGCTCGACGTAGTACTTTTAAGTCATTGCATTGCCTTTAACCTTGACTTTAATATCATGAGGCTTCCCCGCTTCTCATTCTTGTATACGGCGGTGGTATTCTTCTTCGTTCTCGGTTATAGGACGCCGTCGAGGCTTTGGAGGGTAAGGAGGATGCTCAGTCTTGTCTTCTTCGTCATTATAGAACTATAATTTATCTACTTTCCCCCACTAAGAGATCTAAGCTGCTATATGGAGCTGGACATCTTTGAGCGGCGGCCTCTCCTTAATATTCTCTGGCCTATCTCGTGTTCCTTGCTCTCGAAGCACTCTACATTGAGCCTGTGATGTAGGATTAACATGTGCCTCGTCTGTATAGACAATATGGCCAAAGAAACCAAAGAGAGGATCGTATAGATGCTTAGTGCCATACGTAGCTCGTTGCTTATGTTTTTTAGCCGAAATAACCTTCTTAACAAAGGCACACAAGTATCTTCCACCTCCTTTTGTAAGCTCCTTTAACTTCCGCTATAATTAGCGCCTTTGAACAGGTAGGTTATAGTGTGAAATTTGAGCTTCGAAGGGTTGTTTCCGAACCGGATTTCGAGAGGGAGAGTAAAGCATTTTACACATCGGTTTAGTCACTTTAGACTTCCGTCCAAGGACCGTAGACTTTTTCGAGTCCTCATCTTTGCAAGAGAACCTAGGGAGAGCCGTTGATCTCTTCATGTCCGGCCACATTTCTCTGAAATACTACACGAGGCTGAGATAGAGCGTAGGGACTTCGAGCTACCGTGTTGAGCTAATGCGTCAAAGAATTTACATTTTCTTGTAGTTGTAGCTTCTCTACCAGTAAGAGGTTCAGGAGACGGGGTCCGCAAAGGATTAGAACGCGTTGGTGGTGCCATAATTAGGGTGTAAGTTAGTTGTTTACATCTTTGAGGTTCACGATATTCCACTTTTTGGTGTTCGGGCCCGTGCGTCCAGAATTCTGACACCCACTGTTGGTCCAACAGTGGGTGACAGAACTCGTGACGCACGGTCCAAAACACTAAAAATCTGAACATCGCGACTTTTACCATTAAGTAAACAATACAATTACAGCTTAATATGGCACCACTAACACGCAACAACCCCCTCCGCACACCTTCCCCTGAGCCTTTAGCTAATAACCAAGCTACTACGACAAGGAAATGTAAGTTCTTCGACGTATTAGCTCACTACGGTGATTCTCGCTCGTTACGATCAATATCTAAGTAGTGTAAAATTTCAGAGAGAACAGGCCGCAGGTGGCGCCAGGAACAGCTTGAATTAGGGTCTATAGCAAAGAGGAGAACCCGTCCTAAGTCTTTACAACTTGGTAGACCCTCTAGAGTTACTAAGTCAATGTGTAAGATGTTAGTTTCACCTTCACGGAATCCTATTAGGAAATAACCTTACGATACACAAATCGCATACCACAATATACCTGTTAGATCACGCTAATTGTAAAGAAAACTTAAGGAATATACTAAGGGCGGCGGGCGATATAAGTGTGCTTTTATTCAAAAGGTTATTTTAAGCAAAAACAAGGAGAATAGGGTAGCGTACGGTGAAGAGCACGTATACGATTCCCTCTTTGGATTCTTCGACCACATCGTCTATACCGATAAAGCACATATAGACCCTACTTCGCAGGCACAAGGCAAAGTGCTCCGTGAGTAAGGAACACGCGATTTGCCGGAAAATATTGAGGAACGGCCCCCTTTAAAGGGTGTACGGTTTCACATTACTGCTTGGATCTCGTGGTGGGGGAAAGCAGAGCGACTTACCTTTTATAACGACGAAAACGATGCCTACGATACGATAGAGGCTCCTCCTTACCCTTCTCGTCCTCGACGTCGTCCTACAACTGAAACAGAGGAGGAATATAAGCTACGTTTACAAGAATGGGAAGCAGGGAAGCCACATGCGGTAGAGAAGAAGGTACAAGGCAATGTAATGACCCAAAAGTACTACGTAGAGAAGCTATTACCTATCTATTGTGATACTATTAAGTCTATGCGCGAGATTGACAATAAACCGTAGCTTTTGTAAGAGGATAACGACCCTTCTCACGGTATGCGTAAAGAAGGCCTTGCGCAGTAATACAAAAGAGCAAGGGGTATTAATAACCTTATGCACCCTGCGCAAAGTCCTGATTTAAACCCTATTGAGGGTATTTGGAGTATTCTAAAGCAGAGAATTAGGCATAGAATCTTTGACTCAGAGGAAGAGATGAAGGAGGCTTTACAAGAAGAATGGTCAAAAATCACTATGGAGGAGATACGTGATCGTATTACAGATATGCCTAGGAGGTGCGCCGAGCTTATGCGATCAAAAGGAGGCCTAATTCGTGGAAATAAGTGGTGATTTGGTACTGTAATTGTAGTTTTGGTGTATTAATATATATTTGTTGATTTTGGTGTTTTGGACCGTGCGTCACGAGTTCTGTCACCCACTGTTGGGTCAGATTGTTGTGCTTAGTCAGAGCCTCGGATGCATCCGAGGTTCGGAATCATACTGTATCATATCCGTACAACCAACAGTATACAACGTTGTAGTTGTTATGAATAAGGGTATCTGAAAACCGGTGTTTTTGACCCCGCAAAGTCCGCGGCAAAAAAGCCAAAAAGGGAACACGAAAAAATAATGTTTAAATAGGAACCCCACGACCCTAGACTTAATTCTAGCTATAAAAAACTAGAAAGAGACTAGACCTAAATCTCTTATTCCATTCTATCAGAAATTAACTTTCTAGAAAGTCTCTATTTATCCTAATCTCTCGAAATCTTTTCCTAGAATAAAAAATAAAATTCAAGACAAAAATTATTTTAAAAGCTAATTTTATAGTTTAAAACTATACGGAGTATAGAGAGACCTTCTAAATTAGCTTATATATAGATTTTAGTATAAAGAAACTTTCTAGAGACTTTCTAAGGTAGCCAGCCGACGTACCTTTACCATGATTCTTTATTAAGAATTTAGATTTTTTCTAAATTTTCCTCAAAAACCGAAAATTACTAGGGTCGATTTTACTTAAAAAAAACCCCCTATCTTTCCTCCTAACCTCTACTTTTTCCTTTCGATAGATTTTTTGGATTTTTTTGTATCTTATTCTTAAAGAAACAGACTCATTTCAAAAAAAACCCTAGGCTTTTAATAGGCTAGAATTTGTTTCAAGTCGAAAATTTAAGCGAGGTACCCCTACGGTGTGGAACTTTTATTTTTATATAAATCTGGCCGCACTCTCCTATTCTTCTTAGTAAAATTTAATTTTAAAATCTATACATAGATAATAGACCAAGGACTTTCTTTTAAGCTAAGTTAGGTAAAAAGCCGACCGGTAAAACTTCTATTATTCGAGGTTTAAAGGGGGTTAAACAAAAAATTCCCTAGATAGGGGAGGTGGTCAAAAACTCCGATTTTCAGGTTAAGGTTACATTGCGTACGGTTGTACGGAGTAAATTTAACAACATCAAACGCCCTTTTTGCACCTGTCTAGCTCAAAGTTCTTGTGAGACACGAGACACGAGACACGAGACACGAGACATGAGACATGAGACATCCCGACCTTTTCGAAGAATAGCGCGTGGCGAATATCTACAACCTCTTTTAATCCCCCGGAGCAGCCACAATAAATAGCCTGTGAGGGGGAGACTGATCGAATCGAATTCCCTGCTGTGTCTAGAACACTCGATGCCATTGTGTCAAACCGGGGAAGGGAGTTGAGCTCATTCTTCTTCACCTTAATTGAGAATCAAGGGGTCGTTATTGGGATTTGTGCACATTGCCAATTTAAACAACCGGCAGAACACTTGAAGGGGGGGATATAAAGCCCGCTTAAAGCCACTAGTACACGAAACCCATGTCTTCTGACGAGAACATGAAATGTAACATTCACTAGAAAAAACCGCTTTCGTTTCATCCAACCCCCTGGAGGTTCAACACTGGGTCGATTCGGTGCGCTAAATAGACGGGGGCTCATCAGAAATCATAATCTGCGGGAGTTTCTACACGAGATGATCTTGATATATTCTTAATAATTATAGCGAGCGTTTATTTACAGATGAGGCTGTATCCCGAGTAGATCGATCTCTCTGTCACCGCCCATCCCAACAGCAACAAGTTTAACGTTCCTTGCACTACCTCCTTTCATTCATAATGTGATTCGAACCAGGGCCTGGACTGGTCTCTCCCATCAGTTTGGGATTTCGTGGTTTATTGCTTGCTGCTTTACGTTAGATGCCCGCTCTTTGGGTATGATCAATCTACTAACCGAAACTCTGGAACACTCCACTTGATCCAATCCTCCTCTTTGAACGTAAACCCTGCCGTTGAATTCGCACTGCTAAAGAACATACCCGACGTGTCCACTCGCTTTCTATGAAGGAATTTATCAACGAATGCGGTCAAGTCGGCTTTCTGGGAATCAGGAAAAGAGCAATGATTATGCAGGCCCATCATGGAGTATCCGAAGCTATCAGACTCCCACATCGCATCCCAAACTTTGCTGGCTGCTTTCATACATCCAAGTGTGCTCGCCGGCGCTAGCCAGTCAATGTCGTTCTCGATAACAAATAGACCTCTGGGTGCCATCAAAGCAGCTAGGGAGTGGTGGTCAAATGGGAGAGTCGTGACTGCCGAGGTGAAATTCTCGAATACCTTTCCAACCCAGACATTCTCTTGAACGAGTTCAGATGCGGTCTGGACGTTTCCTCCGGTGCTGTAAATGGCATCTGCAATTCTCCAGCATCCTCCACCGCCAGTTCCTGCTTCTTGGGGGATAGTCAAGACAATGCGATCATCAAAGGCTCCTGCGACAAAAGCTCCTTTTCCATTTCGGGAGCATCCAGTCAAACCAATGCGGTCGAGGTCAATCTTCGCAGCAGGAGTGTCTTCCAGGGCATCGATAAGTCGACTAACCCCCCATGCCCACGCCATCATGGCCCCAGCAGTGGCATCTTTTCCATAGAGATCGTAGAACTTGCCTATTCCTCGGGATTTCGCCCCATATTGTTGAGCAATTTCATCGTTAGGGAAAAGAATTGTAGCAACGCCTGGTAGTTCCGGAAGCGAGGTACCTCCTAACGCAATGATAGCTGGGTACGGAGCTTTCCCAGTGGTGGGGTACCTGATCTTCGCGTTGAAAGAAATCGATTGGTCGTGCTTCTCACCAAAATCAAAGACGTGAACGGCGAGTGTGGCATTGTAATTTCCTTCTGCGGTGGGGGAGTAGAGTCCTAGTGTGGCTCGAGGTCGACCTGGCTTGACACCAAGTTCCAACTGTGTGACGAGACTGCTGATCTCTCGTCGACGGCATCGCCATTCTCGTTCATTTCTGGCCCGACCGCCCTTTGTGAAGAGGAAAGGGTCGGGTAACAAAGGCTCGTTTACCGTATATGGAGCGACATCATTTGAGCATCTCGATAAGTCTATAGATGTTAGGACTCGGGGATGATGTCGGTTGAAGTCTCCGCACTTACCTTCTGCTACCTGTTCAGTCTTGGCCAGAACAGGGACTGCAATTAGCAACAAAGGTGCAAAGAACTTCATAATGATAGATGTGTCGTTGGGAAATCTGAGGTCGTGGCTGAACTTCCAGAAACTTAGGTCGAAAGATAGGGAGGGTCTTTATGTATACCTGATAGTCATAGGTAAAGGTTTTGAGTGTTGGATGACCTCTCCATGTTGAAGCCCATCACAATACCCTTTCATTTATCCTGATATATTATCAGTTATCCCACTCCTTACACTTTGTCGGAGGTATCACGCACAATTTGTTGAAGCCCACAGATGAGCCAGTAAGTGAAGCGGTAGCTTCTGGTAACCATTTCCATTGGATTTCGCTTAAAGAAGAAGTAGTCCTAATACTTTGGCGCCCATGAAACTCACCTCTTATTATTGACATATGACCGTCTCCCCTAGCAAGACTTCAACCATAATTTAGCCGAGTACGAATCTACAAGTATGTTTAGTTGGAAGGCTTTCAACTTGGCTTAAACAATGCCAGAACCTACTCGCATCTTGCATATCCGCCTTGCACATTCCCATACTTGATATTGCGGGGTTTGTGGGGTTCCTAAGGCTATGGTTCGCAGATCATCAACAAGCATTCACCCAAAGTTGCCAAGCCCCATGTCAATATTCCCCGCAATATCATCGAACAACTTTTATTAATACTCAATAACGCTCATCCAGATCATAAAGATTGCAATAATTAGCATAGACAAAGTGCCTCGCACAAGAGGGGTCAAATGCCGCGAGCTGGTGACCTAATGGATTGGGATCGAGACCAATGAGAATGTTTTGCAGTGCCGAATCAAAACGTCAAGGCAACAGTATCGATGACTCTCACTGCGTTGACGCTATTATATAGTATGAAAAAGAGGGATGTAGGTTTCTGGAAGGTATGTTTCCCCTGAGGTCATGGAGGCTGAACGCTACACCTAAGCCTTGCTTCTGAAGAAGACCGAGTTCGATCTTGTCACAACTAGGATTAACAACAAGGCAGTAGAACTACACACATCGATCATTAACCAATTAAAATTAATTAGGAGGTTACCAAACGTCTCTCTGCCTAAGTATTCTCTTCATCAGCAGGAAAGGTACAATTGAGGCACAGCAGCATCTCGGTTGAATCAATCTGCCTAGTGAATTCGAACGCTCACGAGACGGCACATCCAACACATAATTATCGCTCTCGTACACTTTTCTTCGTCCCTCGAGTACTACGATAACTAAATAGCACTTGTTCTTTAAAAACTTCATACGTTGCTATTCGTCGAACATTACGAGCTAGCCAATGAATACTGTTCCTGGAATTCTTACAAATTTTACTAAACGAGAATCCTTCTCGTATTAAAAACAGTGTGATTGGACCATTAATTGACCTTCGGAAGCTCGGATAGGTGTAAACGTCTTTGAAATCTGATTGGTTCCGCCCTTATTAATGCTGTTAATATAGTCCATTCTTTGAGGGATCAAGAACATTGGTGTTCAGTGACATTAGCAATTGTCCTGACGGATAAATACGCCAGGCAAATGTTTGCAAACTTCTTGGTAGTAGAAAACTTAGTTTAGCTTCAATCGTGCCCCTGAGTAGAGTCTGGCCACTCCCCTAGCTGTCGCATGCAGGTTGAAGAACCGAAAGACTCTCGAACCACTGCTGGTAATTTTGGCTCCGGTCTATCGACCTTTAAATGAAAACGTGTTTTTCCCTTCTCTCATCGATGGCTAATTAAACTACCCCTTACCAAATTTTGGCTTTCATCCTTCAAAACTCGATCGACGTACTTTCACACCTTCATGAACAGGTTGTGTTGCTGGCCAACAGCTTACTGGGGATGGTGCATCCGCAAGCTTGCTCCTTGCCTCCTCCCCGACCCGGTCCCGCTGGGGAATTCTAGAAGCCGTATAGCAACATAGATTAATGCCATGATGATATGCGCTCAATACGTCCATCAAGTTAGACATAACTAGACGTTAGATCCTGATCAAATTTGAAAGCAAGCTTGCAGCTTGACAGCCAAATTGAAGTAAATGGGTGACAAGCACCTGAGGGTCCAGGTCAGCGCTTGCAATGGATGGATTCAAGCCAGATTTTAGGTCAATCCACGGATTTGGATTGGGCCTTCACTGGCCTCCACTCCAATCCACTCCAATCCAATCCAATCCATATTTTTAGAGGTTGAATCTATTCACTTGGAGTCCTATAAATAGTATAGCCTAACCGTATTAGGAAGGAAATATACAGCCGAGCAGGGGAAGGAGTAAGGGGGTTAACAAAAATACTGTATCAGTCGGATTTTGATGAAGTTAGGTGTATATATGTAGTCGATTGGGGGTAACACCATATTCTAGACTTCTAGATTAGCGCTAAATTCATAAGTCAATATGAGAATTTTATAACATGCTTCCTAATCTGGTGGATTTCATGGATCTGGATTGTATTCAAATCTCTGGATCCCACCCATCCATCGCCAGGGCTGGTTCAGGTTCCCGGCACTGAACAACTCATTACCCCACAAACGTGGGTTGGACAGACTCAGAGGCGCATGTAGCTCTGTATCGTCTCGTCAGTAGGCCACAAGGCTGTAACGTAGTACAGGCCAAGAAGGATGTTCCTATTTCCCTCCTGGAATCCGGAGCATGATGGAAATCTGGATAAGCCCGGCTATTCCCGGCAGCTTGAATCACTCCAATCGGAAGTTGGTCTTGCGAATATGGCCCAAAACTGTGCCTCCTGCAAGTCATTTCCCGGTGCATCTCTTTTCCCAGCTGGCGATGCATAGGGCGCCATCTGAGCGGCGATCACTGCGCTCCATACGTCCAACGAGTGGCACCGACTACACCCGGGGAGGGGTGGGTTCTCAGCTCGCGGGCGAGGAAAAGGCTCTGTAATGAGAAGGATATTGTCCCCGATGTTCGCTCAACTGGAGTTGTTTACCTGGGAGTGAAAGAAAGACACTATGGCCTTGCCACACAGAGCATTTTGGCATTCAACGCAGAATCAAAGACAGCGGTTCTAGGCTTCGCCACAGACGCACGGCGGAGAATGTTCCCACTCTGCTGATCAACTGACTCAGATCAGATATAGCCTCTTCTTCGACTGCAATGGTTGTCTTTGATCAGAGGATAGTGTGAAGACTTTGAAGACTCGTTCGCGTTGCGAGATGCCATTATCCTCGGGAGATGGAGTACCAACGGCCATGTTAGGGTATCCTAAGACCACGGGCCTTATGCCTTCTCACCGAGGATTTAATTGAGCGTCATGTCTCTTCCCATCGCTATTTAAGCGTACATAGGTAGCAAGATATGTCCCATCGAATGGGACATGGGTGACATAACATTTGCTTGAATGGCGAATTTACACCAAGCTTGGCCAATTTCAGCGGAACTGCTGATAGTTGCTGGGAATAATGTTGAAGGGTCTGGAGATCTTGAGTCAGGTATTTGTTTGTCGCCTTAAACGCTAAGTTAGAAGGACTTTGCACCGACGTTGCCAATTATGGAACTTCTACTTTTATGTGGAAGCTTTGCGGAACTGGGCAGAATGTTAACAGTGGGAGTTGAACTACCCCTTAAGTAACACCCTTCATTATGTGACTACATGTAGTGCCAGAAGGGTGCGATTAGTAACTAAAGGCCTATACCATTTTCAGGTCCTACGATCGTATTTTGACTTGAAGCAAGGAAACAAAACATCTGATGTCGTATTCAGAGTATGGGACCTTACGCACGTGTCAAGTGGATTATATGTGTCACGAAGTCTTGCAAGTAGAACTACTCAGAGCAGATTTAAACATGTTCGCTGGTTTGTCTTAATTTTCTTTTTGCTTCTCTATTCCTACAAGTTCTCGCTTTCTTTCTTGCTCCACCCGTCGTTCTTCCTGCTTACGCATCTCTTCTTCTCTCTTAGGTATAGCCCACTCTTTGACAGCGTCAGCGTTCCTGGTGCAGAATAGTACTACCTCTCGCGTCGTGCGAACATCCTCGAGACAGTCATGAACCCCACCCCTACTTTGCCTAATCTCAAATCCCAAAAGCTCAGAGCAAAGTTGCTTCAATCCCCAGGTACGATTGACTCCCACGGCCTTTCCTGACAAGATTGCCGAGTCCACGATACGGGGATGAATAATTCTCAAGACGTCTAGGTCGTTTCGCAGTCCGTGTCCCACGATAATCGTCTCTTCGTCGATATATTTCCACAACTCCTCACGAGCTCCTTCCCAACCAGACAATGCTTCTCCTTGAGCGACTGCATCAGCGAGCATTGCTTTTGATATTCCATGGAGATTGGTACACCACTGCATGATCGGCTCCATGGGGTTGACAATTCGATTGATTAGTATCGCTCCCGTGAGGTAATCCGTAACGCACACAAAGATTGCTTCCCGCGCGCCTTCAGCTAAGCCAACCATCTCGCAGTCAAGAGTGACAGCAGCACACCTCTTCAAAGCAGATGCAGCGGGTGTATTCTGAAACTCTTGGTGCATCATTGCACGATAGGGGACTTGAAAATCGTGTGCTGGCAATGTCTGACATCCCGTTGCGTCTTTCATCTTGCAACATTTATACGGCCGATTGAGGTTCTAGATTTCTTAGCACTCATAATAAAATAATCTTGTTATTGGGATGTACCCATTTATTGCGTTTGCTGGTATGGAAACTACATCTCATAATCTTGGATGATCCCTCGTGAACTATCGCCGCTTAGAAGAGTAGAGCAACATCTAGAGAAGACCAACCACAGCAACGTTTGCACTTCCGAGACTTGGAATATATTTCCGGATCATACAGCCGCACGACAATGCCATGCTTCTCCAGCTCCTCCGTTGAATGGCTGTGTGCCAAAAGTGCTTCAAGAGCCAAGTGGTATTCGGATTCCGGTATCTCCGACCATCTTGTGTCCATTTCCTGAGAGGTGACCTTTGTCTTGAGCGTTTGATCTTGAGTTCTTGAATTTGTCATCGCTGGTGGCCGTTTGACGCCGGTTTCATGAGTTGAAGCCTGGAATTGCCTCTCGACCAAATTTCGGTGTTGAGTAGAATTCTCCTCGTGCTCAGTACGGTCGATTAGTTTCGCGAACGATCTTCCGCATGGGACGCAGATAAATGCCATGATGGTGAATGTTGGAATTCTCTGAGCCTTCAAAGTTGAAACAGAAAGAGTGATGGGTGGTGTGGAATTAGCTAGCGACGCTAATATTATCGATTACGAGAGTTACACCTAGATAAGCCCACACCAGCCACAGGTGGGTCTTGGGAAGCAAACGAGCATGTTTGTTTGTTTTATCCTTTTAACGTCCTGTGTAAGTCAAAGACTATAGTAGGACGCCAGAGCCTCAGGTCTGGAAGCCGAATAGTAGACTAGCTACAGGTCAAGATGTTTTTTCAGCACTCGGGAAAGATTTTCCTAGCCGGGGGAGAAGTCCCCTATTAAGGACTTTACTACTTAGTACTCAATGAACAATATGTTTCCTCATAATGTTTGCTTCCACGACATGCTCTTGGCTAAGCCTGTCCAAGTTTGCTTGAAAAGGAGTTGAGCATGAATACAAACACATACACAAACACATACACAAACACATACACAAACACATACACAAACACATACACAAACACAAACACAGACACAGACACAGACACAGACACAAACACAGACACAGACACAGACACAGACACAAACACAGACATAGACACAAACACAGACACAGACACAAACACAAACATGACTTCTTATTGCAACCCTGCCCGGTTACATTGATTAGAAAGTCTTCTTTATGGTGGCCGAGGTGGAAGGGTCGGGCCAAACACTTTTTAGACTTTTTTACTACTACTACTATACATTATTACTACGACACTGTTCGTAACCTAAGGCCTCCGTTAGTGTACGATTATTAAATAAGGCTATTTAACGCACTAAAACCGTAAAACATATTTATAATCTATAGTATTAATAAATTATAGAAGCTAACTATATATACTTTTACACCTTTTTAATTATATAGTCTAGGTTAAAAATCTTATACTATTTATAGAGACTTAACTCACGTAATAAGTTATACGACTTAGAATTTATATATTAGTTATAACGTAGTTTATTAGAACCCTACGTATATTAGAACCCTACGTACTTTTCTACTATCTTACTACTTTAAAATATAATTATTTAACTACTATATATTAAATTAACTAAAACTACTTAAAATCTAATAAATTAGATATATCTATATCTTCTTAATAAGTTTATATATTATAACTAGTCTTTCTATAATTTCTATAGTATTATATACTTAATTATCTCTCGTTTTAATAAACCTCTCTAGAGCGCTTATTACGTCGAATCTACTTATCTATCTTCTTCTAGACTAAAATATCGTATATATTCTCTATAGTAAGTATATCTTCTTAATAGATACGATTCTTTTTAGCTCTATAATACTTACTAAGAGCTTTATTTACTACTTAAAGTATATATATCTTAGCTATTAAAAGAGTTACTTTATAAGCTAATTACTTTATATCTTTCGCTAATATAGTAACTATCTAGAAAATAGATATTAGTAAGCTTTCTTAGTAATAAGTAATTCGGTTCTTAATAAGAGTTATCTATAAAAGAGTATTAGTCGAGCTATATAGTATTTAAGAGACCTAAGAGTTAACGTTCGTAGAGAGGGGCTTAGTTAGTATTAGAGTTTATAACTTAATATCTAGCTTTAATATTACTATCTATAAATTAAAGAGAATTAATTTAGCTTCGTAAAATCTAGTCTAACTATTTATAACTATTATTAACTACTAGTACACTTATTTAAAGACTATAAAGAACTCGACCTTAGTAATATAGTTAATATAAGCTCTTATAAAGACTTTAATTTACTAGTTATATACTTGTTTTAATATACTAAAATATCTAATATCTAGTAACTAGATAAGATAAGAGAAATAAGAAGATAATCTAAGAGTAATAATATTATATATCTTATAATACTATTAGAATTTAATCGATTTATAACTCTTATACTCGTCTAGAACTAGTATTTAATATAGACTCTTTACTTAAGAAGTAGTATATTTATTAAAGTATTTTAGTTATTTTAGATCTATCTTATTATTTATTTATCTATTAGTTATAGGTTTAATAATCTAATCGTAAGAGAGGTTAGTTTTAAAGTACTAATTTATAAGATAGTTAATATCTTAAATAATTAAAAATAAAGAAATATTCTAACCTTAGCTATTAATACTAATAATTACTATTATCTATTTCTAATTATCTAGTTATACTCTCTTAGCTCTACTATATTAATTAGTACGTATAATAACTATTCTAGGTGTAATTTAGTCTATTATAAAGCTAGTCTTATTAAAGTTATAGAAATTACTATCTATTATACTATATTTTACTTATATATTTAGTATAAGCTAGAATTATATACTAATTAGCTTAGAATCTTTATATAAGACTCTTTAAAAGTTATAGATACGATTAAAACGTGTCTTTAACTCTAGATAGTATTATATAAAGTAATATACCTAAAGCTTTCTAATAGGTTTTACTTTATATATTTTTAGAAGATTATTTACTATATCTTTTATATTAGTCTACTAGAAGAAAAACTCTCTAGAATCTTAATTAAGTATATAATTAATAATTACTATCTCCTCTAGCTTAGTTAAATTATAATTTACTAGTCGATAGTCGTAAATTAAAGTAGTATTATTTATTTAAAGATAAAGTATAGATTTAAGAATTTTATAGATCTTTATAGTCTTTTAATAACTTAATTTTTTTCTAGACGTTTAAATAGCTTTAATAGCTAAAATAATTTATACTTCTTAAGTTTAAACTTATATTATTAGAAAAGAAAACACGTATTAAAGTAATAGAGTAGAAAAATTAAGAAAAGTATATAAAGTTCTAATATATATAAAGTTCTAATAAATTATATTATATAGTATTAAGTCTATTTATATATTTATAATATTATATTATAATTATATAGTAATTTTATTTTCTTATCTAACTAGAGATCTAATATATCTAGAACTTTAGAAGATTATATATATATAAGAAGAGCTAACTCTTAGAGTTAATACTCTTTTAGAATTTTATTAGTTAGTTATTATATAATATATTTTATTACTAAGTTATTAATTTTCTCTTACTCTACTACTCTAAAATAGAATTAAATAACTATAATATATAATAGTAATTAAAACTACTTAGAATTTAATAAACTAGATATATTTATAATCTCTTAATAAGTTTATATATTATAACTAGTCTTTTTATAAGTATTATACTATTATCTAGTTAATTACCTCTTATTTTATTTATCTCTCTTAGATTACTTATTATATTAAGTCTATTTCTCTATCTTCTTTTAAGCTAATACGTTCTATATATTCTTTATAGTAAGTATATCTTCTTAATAGACTTAAGTCTTTTTAGCTCTATAACGTTTACTAAGTACTTTATTTATCTTATAAAGAGTATAGACTTTAGCTAATAATAAAGTTATCTTATAAGTTAATAGCTTTATACTCTTTACTAATATAACTACTATCTTAAAAATAGAGGTTAGTAAGCTTTCTTAATAGTATAAAATACGATTCTTAACTATAGTTATTTATAAAAGAGTATTAGTTAGATTATAAGAGGTTTATAAGACCTAAGAGTTAGTATTTATAAAGAGAGAGCTAGTAGGTATAGAAGTTTATAATTAAATATTAAGCTTTAATATTATAGTCTAGAAATTAAAAGTTACTAAGCTAGCTTTATAGAATTTAATCTAAGTATTTTAAGTTATTATTAATTACTTATAAGCTATATAAAAACCTAAAAAGAACTTAATCTTAGTAATATAATTAATATAAGTATTTTTAAAGGTTTTAATTTAATACTTATATATATATTTAAGAATACTAAAATATCTAATATTAAGTAGCTAGATTAAGTAAGAGAAATAAGAAGATAGATAAAGAGT
>MU251475.1:0-95152 GCA_019669835.1 Amylocarpus encephaloides | reverse complement strand
CTTAGCTCTGGAATAGTATTGCAATAGCCTCAGGTAAAGCTCAATTCCAGGTTCGTAGAGGGCACCGCGTACAGGTGTTCAGTCGTCGCTCTCCGTCAAACTTTAATTGTATTGCGTCATTTTACATTTATTACCACCTGTAGTTTGTATCAAGCGATGCTACTTTACAACTTACCAGAGATTGCGGCTATCATTGATGCAATGAGGCTTTAAGTCCTATGGCGTCATTTAACATTTGCTACTTACAACGTTGTAATGTGGTAATCACGACAAAGCACAAGTGGTCACAAAATTTATGCAAAGTACGTCACAATCGTTCATAAAAAAAAACCTCTGCTAACCTTATCCCGACTTGCAGTCTGCAAGGCCAAGCCGCATATACTTCCATACATTCGAAAATACTTTTTGGCTACCAATATTCGACACCAAGGGATCAAGACTTCTATGAAATTGCATCGTATCTCACTGCATCACGGCTATCTCCGAAACTACTCGGAACCGAATATATGTGGCTTACTGATCGTTGTCGTTGTTGCCTATGGGCCCTACAATATGAGTGGTAAACGAGAATGAGGCAGCACGGAACCTCCGAATCCTTACTCGATGGGATACGCAGTAATTGGAATGCACATTACTTCGGTGAGTGCATGGCTACTCGAGTAAGCGAGCTGTCGGCGCAAGAAAGTAGAGTTAGGGCAAAGGGAGCTGTACACATCAATGAACTAGAGCTTCGGCATGTCAGCTGAAAGGGGACGAGGCTGTAGGATCTTACGCATCAAGATGCGGCTCTTGAAGGGATGGACAGGATCGAGATGTATACGAGACATTGGTTGGTAGTAGGAAGAGCCATGGGACGGTGAGTGGAAGGGCAAAGTGGGAAAAGGGCGTCCTGGGCCGTCGCCCTCCACAACCTCAGCAGGTTATTAGGCGGTACACCCCCAGATTTAGACGTACTGGAAGGTACACTCTTGTCTTTGAGGAGCTGCGTATCAAGAGTCTTTCTGCTGTGCAAGGCAAATAGAGGGGCATTCTTTTCGTCACTTCTTCATCTCAAGTACAATACATTATGCAAGGTCCCGGGGCGTATCGGTGAGGCGTCTGCATCTCAGATCTCTTGAAGATAGACGAGGCTGACGGTGATGGGCAAATACCAATGCCTTTTCAATTGAGCGGCCATGGTAGATGTCGTACAGCCGAACTAGTAGGTTCAACGGCGTTTGTATTATTCAATTGACCAAGACCGGTTTATCAAACACCACAAAAAAGGTGTAATTGGCTTTAATCGCCACATGGGTAGCTCATGGGTCTAAGAGCAAAGGCGATTGAGATATGCGATTGGAATTTTGTACATAGCCATGTAAGTATGCTCCCCTTGTGTCCCCAAACCCCCTTTGTGAATTCCAATTGATGCTCCTTTCACAAGAAACAGAACCACGATGCGCGTTTTGGAAGTAAATGAGCAAAACGTATTGTGGGATATTTCAATTGTTATGCAATTCTGAGCCTGTCGGTACCCTGACTCTCACAAACCATGCCAAAATCCCTAGGTGAAATCTGATGCCAAACGCCCAAGCCAAAGAAAGCAACCAAAAATCCAGACCCGCTGTCAACTTCTCGAATGGGGGCCAGTACAAACCATAGGCCATAGTAAAGAATAGTTCCAAATCGCGAACCAAAGAATCAGATTTCCACGGGAGAACGCTCCAAAAACACCATCATATGCCCGAGTTCTGTGTATCCTACGCCAAAAGTTGATTCTCAGCCTCTCAAAACCCTCCGTGCTTGCAATGCGGTGAATCGACAGCCCAGTCAGTAGCAGCCATAATTGCAATTAACTCAATGAGAATTTCAGATTGATCGAAATTATTCAAGACGTGAGTCTAGATGGGGAATCAGTATAATTTTCATGAAATATGTCAAAAAATGCTTACAATTTAGTGTCTTGGGTTGATCTCATGACATTCCCACTGGACATTGGCAGGTTTTGGTGCTTGGCAATATGATTCGACACAAGCATTGTCAAATTCGGTCAAAGCAATGCCAGATTTACACTCCGCGCAAAACCAGTAATATACGTAGGTTGGCGTCTCTTTTTCAGTCATAATTGAAGATGTGAGGATTATTGGGTGGCAATGGAGTTTTTTATGGTAGTTTCTTGATCGTTGAAGATGCGTGTTTGAGTGAGCTGGTGTTGTTGATAGGAAGAGCTCTTATGAGAGATATGGAAAGGGAATATATATACTACACTGTGATACATGACCCACAAAAGCAAAGCCACCCGGCGCAGGATATCAGAAATAGGGCAAACAGTCCGACTGGTGAGGACCGACCTCACTTCGAAGGAGTGAAGTTCGTAATGCCTTGGGAGAACATTTCTCTCTTTGCCCGATCCGTCCCTTCGCCCTCCTCAAATTGAAGACAGGCATATTCTCGAGGCTTAGACTGTAAAGGAGGCACATGCCGATGACTGAGGACCTGTAGTTCAATATTAGTTTAGTAGTGGATCCTGCTAAGGCGAACCTCCCAAACGATGACGAGAGCAGGACAAGATGGACCACAATGAAGCATTTCTGACTCCAGAGCTGTGACTAGATCCGTTCGGTGAATCGGAGGGCGTGTATTATCGTGAAAAAAGGGCATTCGATGACTATGTTGTGGGGTTCTCGGTGAGGAACTATACTTCACCTGGGCGATGAGTAGCGGGGAGCTACGTCCTGGTTGAAGCTCAAAACCTATAGACTCGCTGAGGTTCGTTACCCAAATAATCTCGAGGGTCCAGAGATGGCAGGTTCTCATCTGATGACTGCAATTTAGGGCTGAATAGGTGGCTCCGCCGTCGAGTCCCCTAAGTGACACAGAAGGCCAGATCACATGACCCAATCTCCCAGAAAGGAAATTGACCGAAAGGTAGACCGTAAAGGATGAAGGATCATGGTAGAGTAGGAAGCCCTGAAGTTGGCATGGGAAATGACTTGAGCATAGATAGACATAAGGTAGATATCAAAATCTGTAGAGCCTACGACACTTGAAAAATTGTCCAAGCCGCGCCATCAAGGGAGGATTATTAATGATCCAGCCTTATACAATGGGACATAACAAACTTAATGATCTAAGATTCCTACCCTCAATCTGGGGCTTCTTTAAGAAAGCGAAATGAAAGTTATCTCCAAGAAAGAAGATGCCAAGAGAAGGGAGGTAAACTTGATCAACATGCAAGTCACCAGGGATCCGCCAGATTATATTCGCTAAGCACATGTAGCAGCATTACGATACCGTATATTACGCTGTGAGCTAACATGCACTCGTGCCTGACTGTATGTCGCGAGCATAGACTGCTATCTGTGCCGAGCGAATTGGTGCCCTTTCAAAAAGCTGTACACGTGTTAGTAAGGATCTTGTTCGACAGACTGGAGGGAGAAACTTGAGTTTAAACTACGCCCTCAGAACACCTTGGTAGTCATCTCCAACATGTGACTGTATGGTATCTAGCTCTCGGGGCAAGGCGGTAATAAGATTGACGTATCGAGAGAGAGAGAGAGAGAGAGGACTCAGAACAAAACAAGATCGTGCACGTGCATGTACAGTACTTGCAAGGCTCTCAAAGAGATGCTGTAAGCGTTGTAGTCCAAGGACCCCGTCGGCCGCCTACAGCTTGATGGAAGTCCAAACCCTTCTCAATTCCATATTTTGAGTGCAAGAATCAAATTGTTGATCCAGCTCGTTTTTCTCGAAAATATGTTATCCTTTTGCGGGAAATTTTGGGTTTAGCATGGAGCTGGTTTTGACAAGGCTCTGGACGAAAGAACCTTCGAGAATTGGTTTTCCAATGGCAATCCAGTCATACAATTGCCATATCTACCCCTCTTCAAGAGAAACATCATCTTTAATACCGTTCGTAGTCAAAGAGCCTCGATTTGTTCAGGTGACCACCAGAGCTCAGTTTGTAGAGGAGATATGCCGTCGCCCGAAAGTCCCAAATATACTTTGTGAATGGAAGACGCCGAGACCTAGATTTCTCCTTGTAGCCTGCTAACAAGCTGGGATGATGTGCAAGGCTACTGACGCACACGATAGTGCCTTCCAATTGAGATTGAGGATTCCAGAATCTTAAAAATATAGGCAACAATGGAGTGCAAAGACGCCCTCTGGTTGAAGGCATATATTTAGACGGTCTCAAAGTGAGTCTTCTGGTCAAGGTTCGGGCGCGATAGCAACCTATTGCAATGCTTTGGTCTTCGGCCATTCGGTATGAGCAAGATCACGTAAAAGGGAACCTGTTATAATCCACGAAGATTGTAAATCTGGTTGCCAGCTTTGAGTCATGATCTGCTCTGGAGAAGCGAGGGTAGGTTGATAGGTTTCAGAACTTTGGTTGAGGTTCTTGACAACTGGATTAGACGACCCCCAATCATATTGATATTAGGGTAAAGACTCAGCTATAGTGGAGCATTGTTTGCTCTTGACATGACGTCCTTGCATCAGGTAGTCCAGCTTAGCAAAAAGTCATGCTCGCTATACAATCTACACGTTTCCTTTTCCTTCAAACTTCACATGGCATATGTCTATTTTCATTTCGATGGGATGGCGTGATTGAGGCTCTAAGTGGCTGTATGCTGAAGACCTCTTCGCATAAGATCTTGATCGATCTCTGTCGGATTGTTGGCACGATCTCTTGTGGCACAGCATTCTCAGGTTCCTAGTAGGAACAATGACCATCGTTGGCTATTGCTTAAACAATATCATAACAACTGCTTGGCTGGCGAAAGGTTTAATGCCTCTCTGATAGTTCATGCATCTTTATGTCGATGGTGGGACTGTCCAACTCGGTGTTGCTTGGAATTTGTGACCTGGTTGGGAAAGGAATTGTTGTGAGGCTGAAATGGGCGTTTCAGCAGAGTGAAGTTGTAACAACATATCAGACGAAGGCAAAAATTTAGAGCACTGGTTAAAGTCAACATGAAGAGCGTATATTACTGCATGTAGCGAGTTGGAAGTGAGGGATGTCTAGCTTGAGCCGCACTAAAACTACTGTGGAACCATTCGGTTAAACCTCGGCTCTACTGTGTCATGTTAAGCGTGAGGCGAGGAACCGGCTATTTTAGGTCGCGATCATTTCAATGTCTATGTTTAGTCGTAAACAACTCATCATGTTGCGCCCGATGCCATCATTAGCAATTCAAACGTTCCTTGCTCCAGTTGCTTGTATATTCCTAGATCGTTAGAGGACGAACTGTACCGAGAATCTCCTTAAATTTAAATACATATAGTTACATCTACGGTACATCAACAACTTCATGGAACTTTCACCATGGGAAGCGCCGCAGAACGTAACACGGCCATCAACATTTGGACTGCTCGAATCTTGCCTATAATTCTATCGGGAGTCATTGGATATGCTACCTACGTAACAATTTATCTCTTATGTGGTGTGTAATGTTTGTTCAATTGTGCGAAATGCCACTAAAATCTACACAGTAAATTATCTCTTTCGCCGACACCATGACAATGGCTTTGCGATTCCAGTGCTGGTCGTTTACTTCGTCCTATTTGTGCCCATGATGACCTCATATGCGCGGTTGTATTACACAACGGTAGTCGATCCTCCCTATATATCTCTTGGCCCAGCTGCGATTCGTGAGAGAGCCTATATGAAGGAGAAGGCAAAGATCAGATCGGAGGAAGACGGTGTAGGTGCGGGGGAGTACGATTTGACTGAGGGGAAGGATGATCCGGACTCGCCTGGCCTGGAGCTGTTCTATACCAAGGATGTCTTCGTTTCAGACATTGACGGAAAGCCAAAATGGTGCTCACATTGTGCAAACGTAAGTTTCTCGAGAGTTTACCAAGGCGCGAAGGCATTTTGAAAATAGAGTGAAGGCTAATATTTTAACGCTAGTGGAAGCCGGACCGCGCGCATCACGATAGCTCTTCAGGCCGTTGTATTGCCAAAATGGACCATTTTTGCCCTTGGCAAGTAGTATCCTCTCGACACAAGAAGATGATCTAATATATTATTTCGTAGGGTGGGAGGACCTGTTGGGGAGACGAACTTTAAATTCTTCATCCAATTCAACTTTTGGACAGCTTCCTATTGCTTGACCTTATTGATAGTCATGGGAGTTGCTATTCGACGCCAAACTGGTTTGGAGGTATGACTGAAAGCATTATGTCCATAAAATAACCACTTTTGTTCTTCAAATGCTGATTATCTCCTTAGGGTGAAAGCATCAACCCGCATTTTATTGCGATCCTAGCGCTGTAAGCAATGTTTGGTTTTGAAATCTCTCTAGATGCTAACATTTGATCGTTCGTGCAGCGCCAGTGCTTTCTTTACATTTACATCCAGCATGACTGGGAATGCCGTGGTGATGGCACTCAAGAACCTCACGACCATTGAGCACCTAGTGGCGAAGTCAGCTGTGCACGTCCTCGCAATCAGGAAGACATCATACTATGAAAACCGTAATAAAAGGCTGTCTTCAACCCATGGGCCATTACAGGAAATCACCTACCCGCTGGCCCATCACACGCCTAACAGACCCATCTTTCACAACGCAAGAGCTACTATTAATATAGAACCAGATACCGAGAGACATGTCGGATCTTTATCAAATCCACCAAGTGATGCCGCGACAGGATACAATCAGAACTCAGGGGCTGTCCATAATGGGATCCGAACACCAAGCCCTGTGCAACACAATCTGGTTCAGCAGAGGCCTACAACTCAATATTCTACAGATAGAACAGATAATTCCTCTTCAAGAGACCTCCAAGCTAGTCGTATATTCGTGTTGGTCAAAACGAATCCAGGCGATAATCCTTGGGCCCTGAGTAGTCCACTTCTAAACTTCAAGACGGTCATGGGCTTCAATATTGTGCAATGGTTCCTACCGACTGCTAGTCCATGTTCCGTTCATGAGAATTCGGAAAGCCAATTTACCCTTGGCCCTGCAGTAGATTCGCTTCGACATGAATATGGGTTTCAAGATGAAGTCAGTTACTGAAGCACGGCCGCTTCGTAGTGAGCCGACCAGGAGTCTATGCCAAATCGCTATACAGCGCCATATCAGCAAGGCCACAGAATCAAGCTTCAAGACCTCAGTACTTATGAGAAACGGGGGTCATGATGAAGGGATCCACTTCTGTAGAATAAAAGTATTGGCCGGGGGGTTTTTGTTCGTGAGTTTTGGCGTGGCTTGGATCCCATCACCAGTCTGGGGTGGCATTGGCGGAGTTATCACACGCGGGATATGCTCTACAGAGGTGGGCAAGTAAGCTGTTAATGCTTCGCACTTTTTTCTTTGAGTGAACTATAGCATGGCCATATTGCCACATAATTGGAATACTCTTATAGCGAGGTCAAGAGGAGATAGACGATAGAGAAGATGAAGTGTGTAAAAAGTTCCCTTATCAGGGCTTCATTGTCAAAATTATGTTTTGACAAACAGTAGTCATGCTGTGTCTTAAAAAGGACCAATTGGAGCATGGAATACTGTTTCTAACAGTGTCCTCGACAAATATGAGTCGCCATTGGCTCTTGAATCATCGAGGATCCATGCGGTGCTTTGCAAATGCAAAACCAGGATACCCTAGAGGAGGTGGATCTTACCTAGCGAAATCACCTCAGACGACAAACTCCGTAGTCCACAGCCATTTTGAATCTTCTCTTAACGATTTGTTGTAAACGAGGGTTTGAATACCCCAAGCAACTGACACAGCTCAATCTGGCAGGCAGAGCTCCAACTTCTGCTGCAGCAAATAGGCCTAACAGCAACATAGATTGGTCGAGATCTTGAGCCCGAAACCCCTTGAAAGCCATTATCCGCCCTTCTAGAGGCTACCTCCGTAGCCTTCTTCCACCGTCGATCGTTCCAGCCCTCCTATCATGACTCTGCAAGAGGCCATGTAGACTGCTTTGCTGATGCGGTGTACCAAAGAAGTCTGGGTGAGAAACTTGAAGCGGGCACAGGAATGGCAGAGTCGCAGCTGAAGAACGAAGAGCCGCATCGGGCAGCCGGCTAGGCATCTGTCTTGATGCAATAAGACGCCTATTCCACACGATGCAGACTCCCACGAGCTCTAGTACTTTGCTCTACCATCTACTACAACGACAGTACAGAAAAATTCCTCTCGATGAACGACGGCAGACCACGAGGCTGCTCAACGACGACTATGCCAAATAATAGGAGAGACGGGGATGAGGCGGGCCGGACAAGTCAATGGAAGGATACTCATCAAGTCTGCACACCTTGGAGCGGAGAGCCTATGCTCTGGCAATACTCTAAACACAACGGCGGGGAATAATGTGGGAAATTTGTAACCGGGACACTAGGGACAAACCTAAAAGGAAAGCGTCTCGAGTCCTATTTTCCTCTCACTAGCAATCATGCATGTTAACACTCAGAACTGCCTTCCGCTTGGGCTCATCAAAGCCACTTCCGATTCTATCTAAAAGAAGTCTAGATTGGTACAAGTCATCCCTCCCAACCGTAGGATTGGCCATAAAAGAAAAAGATCATAGTCTGAAATAGGATATAGATGGTATGCTATGAATGGCGACCCCGCGATGATGACGATGATGAAAAAATACACTGAAAAATGCTAATAGATTCTCTCCTTTGTTACAAACCCGCCAAAGAAACACAATAGAGTGACATGCTGCAACGAAAGTAGCCACGAAGGAGAAACTTGAAAAACAAAAGAAAAGGTTCAACGACCATCCGATTCCGACATCACTCTTGACAATTTGAAACCAGCTTCTCTTTATAGACTAAAATTAGGACGTTCTTCCATCATTCTGGCACTTCCATTCTTTCGTCAGCATTGGGTGCAGTCATCGCATTGGATGTGCCCACAATCAGGACAGCAATCGCCCCAAATTGTTGAATCATTCTCTCGTTTGCAAACACAGCAAATCCACCATCCCTGTAAAGATGGCCCTTCATTAGGTGCCAATGTACTTCGGTATTCCAGCCAGTCTGGTATCTGAACCGGGGCCTCGGCCATCTTTCTTCTGAGAAGCAATCAGCAACGAGACCTTCGCGCTCCGAATGAGTATGTCTAGCTGACCTTAGAGGCTAACGACTTTATTGTGAAGTCTTCGCAATATTTCTCAACAACACAACTAAGAATTCGACCTTCGATGATTTAGAAGTTGGAGGTGAGCCAAGATTCGAATTGTGGGACGACTGTCTAATGAATTCAGGACGAAGATATTGAGAAGGGTTCCCTTGCGTTGTCTTTCTGGTTTAGATCTGTCGGTGGTGGCTGCGTAGACTGGCGGCGTGTCTCTTTCTTTATAGCAGAGAGCATCATGGACTTCATCAAGGAAAAATCTGGTGCCCGCCTGCGCCGGGCGTGATCCGTTCTTTCATTGCGTTTGCAACAGGGCATCACGGTACTGGTTCGAACGTGTCAATGGTTTTCCGGCGGTGACTATTTCTTGAATCGACTGGAGAAAGATCTGATTGATCGAAGAACGGTATCATTGCTCCAAGCGGAGAATCCATGATCCCTACACCGTCTATAGAGTGTTGGTGAAACGAACTCTCAGGGGTGGAATTGTCCCCGTCTAATTTCTTGGATTTGGGCGAATTTATTATGATTCATGACGTACAATCTAGTGTGTTGAACTGTTTGTTTCCTATGAGTTCAGAAGAAATGACCGCCTTAGGTCCATTGCTCGGTAAAATTTAGGGGGACGCCAACCGAGTTCCCAAAATGTGTTGCCAGAAGATGCCAGAAGCCGATGAGTGAGTACTCATTTTCTCACGACAATTCCCGACTTCCTCCTTGCTGTCAATTTACCACGTCTGTAGGAAATTTTGGGCGCAGTAAAAGACCACAAGCTCTTGGGTGCAAGTAGCCACGTATGAACCGTCCGTCCGTGTTCCTAAGCCGGGGCTCTTCGGGGTATATTGGTACACCGGGCAAACACTTCGTGATTTGTTTACGGATTTCGCTTACTCGGCTAGAAAGGGGGGGTAGAAGCGGTACATTTCTGCTATACTTCGTGCCAATCAGAATGTCATGACGAGGCTGGCATCTGACAATTGACCCTTCTAGATCGAAGGTGGAGTCACACATCGAGCCTCACGTCATCCATGATCTTATGGTCCCCAAAATACCATAGAGTTAGAGCCCCAAGCGCGAGCGACTCTTTGTGCGACTGTCGGTGCTATCCGAAACGAAGAGGCGTCAAAGGCAAATACATTTGCGATAGGGAGGGAGCTCAGGGAAGACATGGTAGATGTTTGGTGCATTTTACGTTCGTCAGCCTCGTGTCGCTCGCCAAGCTAGGAAGCGCATTTGTATCCAAGGGCGACAGTGTCGAGGAAGGGCAAGAGTGGGTTAACAAATCTGACAAGATGTTTGAACAACTTTCCTCGATATGACTGCAAGAGACATTTACATTAGACTGGGAGCAAGAAACCATCATGACAGTCATGACAGTCATGGCAGCCTGAAATGCAGAGCCAGATGTCAACAAATTTCCAATGAAATCTGGCTTACGGTGCAGGAGAACTCAAACGCACCAGATATCCCATGGCATTTTCGAGGCTTAGGTCGGGCAGTCTACTACTGTGCCATACATGATAGGAGAAACCGCCTCCACACTGTCGCCCTCTATTCTTCTATGGCGGGTTATCCATACGCCGGCGGTCTGGAGTAGTAGATGTCGTGAGTCTTGACCGAGGATCGAGGGCGAACAAATGGGTCTCAATGAAGGGGAGCCCGGTTTTACGAGGAGGAAGCTCTCGCAAATATGGGTCGGTTGAAAGTAGTCTCCGTCCAAATTTTCAAAGAGAGCCTAGAGAAAGAGAGCAATATCTGTCTGAGAATTTATTAAAGAATAGTAAGTGACGAGAGGTAAATAGCTAGATGTGAATTATAGCTAAGACATATCTCCCAGCACCTGTTTTACCAAGACAAACAGAAGTTCCTATCCTTGATGGCGTACATAAACATTCGAACTCGGATAAATTCCCAAAAGGCCGACCTGCGTCAAGAAGCAGCATTCTGGTGCATATCCACACTTTTCGGGAAAGGTTCAATTGACTTTGCACCTATCAGCCCCTGCAGCATTATAAGACCCTCGATCTTTATGCATTGCCTTTGTTTTTCATCCCGTCTACGCTTGCCGTAATACTCGTTCCTGCAGCCGTCAATTACTAGCGATTCGAGGTTGAGGTCATAGGGGTTTCATCAACATCTTCTTTCCTCGATCAGCCTCCGTTCCTTTGCCTTCTAGTCTATCGAGAGACTCTTCAATCAAGCCGATATGGCCCCGAATGGCCCGAAGGGTCCCTTCTCGCTCGTTCTATTGCAAGCACATTGTGTTTCGGTGGCGTCGACGTAAACAGAAAAGATCGATATCCCCCCACATATGGCGCAAACACTTTTGATCACCTGAAGAAGCCACCAACATCACTCAGCATCCAGGATTCCAGGGAGACATCCCGAATGTTGAGTTGAGCCGCTTCTCGAGCCGAGCCGACAATGGCTAGATAGTGTCTTTGCGGTAGAAGGAGGGGACTTAATCGTAAGTTTGGAAAGGAGTAGCTCAATGGAGACCGAGACGCAAGATTTGAAGTCAATCAGGGAGAGGAAAGTAAGGAACCTACCGTTCTAGCCGCATGATCCTCTGAAAGTTCCATCAGACGGGACCTTAGGAGATGTGTACGGAGTCCTTCCAGTGAGACCCATGAGCGTTGCAGTGTGGGGATAGATAGGATTGGGGAGGAAAGATATTCCGGAGAAGTAAAGTAGTGATACAAAATCATGACATATCAAAGACAATCTTCTAAACACGATTTATTAGATGTGGTTGGGTGGACCAATCAATGACATCAATCACCTGCACTCCTATTTCTAAGAGCGACTGGATGTCTTAGCGAACGCGACTCTTATCGCGTTGCCTTCAGATTCCCCTCCCCAAGATCCAACTCCAAAATTTGGACCAAGTGCTCGACCAATCTCGACTTTGCAGCCACCACAAGTGCTCTTGTCTGCAAGATGTTGGCTCTTCCTCACTGTCACATTGCTTGATCGACTTGCCTGTCCTGGCATTGCCTTCGAGCGGTCTCTAGAATTAGACCGCGAGCGGTGTCGACGACTACAGACTGATCATGTGAGATACCTCCTTCTTTTACATCCATAGGTCCCTTCCATCATGTCTTCCTCTCAACCTTTCCAAGCCTCCTCGCCGCTGTCTACTACCGATACGCGCCGAAGGAGGTCCCGATTCACCTATAGACATCTCGCGCAGCTTGCGCTTTCCGCCTCGACCTGTCCGCTCCGAGTCATTGCCCACGTCGATCTTGATGCCTTCTACGCCCAATGCGAGATGGTCCGTCTAGGCGTCGCAGAAGACCAACCTCTCGCTGTCCAACAGTGGTACATCCCCTTCTCCGTGCATCATCATCTCCAAGTGCTAACTCAACCCAGGCAGGGCCTCATCGCAATCAACTACCCAGCACGCAAATACGGCCTCAACCGCCACGTCGCAATTACCGAAGCCAGAAAGCAATGCCCAAGTATAATCTGCCAGCACGTCGCGACATGGAAAGAGGGCGACGAGAAATGGGCCTACCACGATGATGCCTTCAAGAACATCGCGACGCATAAAGTGAGCCTGGACCCGTATCGGCTGGAGTCACGGCGGATTCTGGCGTGTATCAAGGAGACGCTGCCGGCGGATTTGCAGAGGGTGGAGAAGGCGAGTGTGGATGAGGTTTTTATGGATTTGAGTGCGCAGGTGCATATGGTGATGTTGCAGCGATATGAGGAGTTGAACGCGCCGTCTCCTTCTGATGATCCGACAGAATACTTGCCTTTGCCCCCGACCACGGCACTGGATTGGAAGGCTGATGCGCTTGTTGATTTGGATGCTGAGGAGACGGAGAATGATGATCCTGATTGGGACGATGTAGCTATCCTCATTGGCTCTGAAATCGTTCGAGACGTTCGCGCTTCCGTCCGGGAGAAGCTCAAGTATACATGCTCGGGTGGCATAGCTCAAAACAAGATGCTCGCAAAGTTGGGTTCTGCACACAAGAAACCCAATCAACAAACGGTTGTCAGGAACCGAGCGGTTCAACACTTCCTTTCGGACTTCAAATTCACCAAGATTAGAGGTCTTGGCGGAAAGCTCGGAGAGCAGATAGCCTCTAGCTTCAATACTGATACAGTCCGAGATCTACGTCCAGTGCCGGTCGAACAACTTAAGCAAAAGCTTGGTGATGATACCGGTGTCTGGGTGTACCAGATTATCCGGGGTAACGATTCTGCGTGAGTTCTTTGCCTTCGTTCTCAAGTACCGAAAGTCTAACATAAAACAGTGAAGTAAGCTCTCGGACTCTGATCAAATCAATGTTGTCGGCCAAGTCGTTCAGACCTAGCATCAACACACCAGAACAAGCTGCTCGGTGGCTAAGAATCTTTGCCGCTGACATATATTCGCGATTGATAGAAGAAGGTGTGCTCGAGAACAAAAGACGCCCAAAGACCATCAATCTACATCATCGTCAAGGAGGCCAAACCAAATCTCGCCAAGCACCCATTTCCCTCGGAAGGAAGATCGATGAAGCGGGACTTTTCGAGCTCGCAACCAATCTCCTCGGTCAAATCATATTGGAAGGCTGTGTATGGCCATGTGCAAATCTCAGCCTCTCCGTTGGTGGGTTTGAAGATGGTGTCTTCGGTAATATGGGCATCGATGCATTCCTGGTGAAGGGCGACAAAGCCAAAGCACTGACTCAGAACACCCGAGATGCAACTGTGTCCGAAATCAACCAGGAGAGACCAGAGAAACGTCGGCGAACCGCACCGAGCCCGGGAATTGGACAGTTTTTCAAGGCAGACGGCACAGATGAACATGACGATGAGTTTGGCGCTCACTTACCCGGCTCGGATGCAACATCAGCTCTACCTAATCATACAGATTTAACGGAGAGTGACAATGCTGCATCGTACAAATTACCTTACGAAAACGAGGCAACTCAAAACGATAAGCAGCCTGCCAAATCAGACCAGACTTCGGCCCTTCAGGAGCAGCACATTAAGAAGTATATGTGTGATCGTTGCAATATCGGGTTTGGGTCAGCCGATGCTTTACAGACCCATCAAGACTGGCACTTTGCGAAAGATTTGGAGGAAAAAGAGCGTCCTCCAGTTGCCATGAGACCCACTCCCACTGCCAATATTCCACAAAAGAAGCCTGGAGGCCCAACGAAGAAGAATTTGCGTAGTAAGAGGCCAGAAAAAGGCCAGAGAAAATTGACGTTTGGTTGATTTGATACGAGGCTATCGATTCAATGAACAGTTGTGGTGATATGTCTTCCGAGCCTGACATTCGATGAGGAATATCATCTATCATGTCGCGCAGACTCACCGACATTGTTTCCCCCTATGAGAAGATGCCACACGATGTGTTGTGAGGGTTAGTCTCCCGGATCTTCAGTGAAAGTACCCGGATCGTCGACTAAGAGCAAGAGGAATGATTAACCGGCATGGGCTGGGGATGTTCTGCGGTTCTAAGGCGGGCGTGTCGAACCTTCTTGTTGACTTTGAGAACGAATCGCAACGGGCGGGACCGAGAAACCACGATGTATTTCTCGAAGTATCGCTCGAAGGCAAGAGCATGATAAGTATGGGCGGTCGAATGGGTCGGTCCGGAGATTCCAAACTGCAATCCATGGATGATTGCATGGAGGCACCGCGGGCTGTAGGTAGGTACTCTGCAATATCATATCGAATTCAAGCATCCCGCTTGACTCGGAGCTTACATTTGCTATCAGAGGGCGATAATGAGGTCCAGCTCGTGACTCTAGCACCCTTCCGACCCCAAAGCATAGGCTCGGTTCGAATTTGAGTGGACTCTATTCTCCGACTGACGCTGTAGAATCAAGGTTTGTCGTCGAACAAGTTGGATGTCGCGGTTTCACGGTTTCACCTGTTCGCAAAGGAAAAGAGAATTGATGTTGTGAAATGCATGAGGCAAAGCCCGCCCAAAATGGGTCTTGGGATTGGAGGCGGCATCTTCCAGCCTTCCAGATTTCCAGCCGCATCGCTTCGACGGGGGCCCAGAAAGGGTTGCAATGTCATGGGACAGGCAGCGAATCAGAACTCCAAACTCCAAGTTCTGATTCAGAAGGTGTGGTTGAGATGAGATACAGAGGTGAGGACTTCAGGAGGGGGGGTCAGGCACCGTTAGGCCGGGATGTGTGGATGCCCAAACCCAAACCAAGACGAAGAGCCACAACCAGTTGACACCACTTGGAACCGACACGGCCTCCCACAACATGTTGGTGGCTGCTTTGCGCTGCTCTCACTTAGGAAGTGCCTCGCTGGATTCTGATATTAGACGGTGACATTGGGTAAGCACAAGGCAGAAAAATGATTTGGGATTTGGCAGGCGTGGGTAAGTTCAGGGAGTTGCGAGGAGATTTGCAACCTGGCAGTTCTGGAGGCAAGTTTCCTCAGTTTCCTCTCCCCTACTTCCCTGCCGGATGTACTGCAGTACATTAACAATACGTCCGTACATCCCGTCCAGAGGGGTCCAGTACAGTACACCCATCGACATGGTGGTCGGGTGGCGAGAGCGTGGTGCAGATGGGTTATATGGGCGGCATAAAAATACACAGGCGTCGATGGGGGTCCAGAGGATATCAGACAGTAGAATGGCAGGACAATACTACCGTGATATGCAGATTGAGAAGAGATGCAGGTTGAATCAGGATTCGGGGGGGCGGTTTCCAATATGAGACCCACCAGAGGGTCTTCCGACGGCCACCGCAGGGAGGAGAGGTGAGTGTTCAGTGTTCCGTGTTCAGAGGGAGGTTAGTTATTGTGGGCTCTGTTCCGCAGGGCTCGAGTACTTAGTATCCACGAGGTCTGCAAGCAGAATGGAAATGTTGATTCGCGTTCATCATCCTCACAACGTCCCATGAATCTTCGGTTGCCGCGCACATTCAAGCCAAGCGTTTGCAGACTTTGCCGACGCAGACAGCCTCAGGACTCAGGAGTCAGAGACCATCGTAGCCTCGGCAACCCTCGCAGCCTCAGGCAACCAAGGCCTACACCAAGTGACCACTGACCAGGACTTCGCTTAGGGCAGCACGAGTCACGACGTGGTACCGCACGGTAGCCGTCCGCTGTCATTACAGTAGCGTGCTTGCCGCCTCACGAGTCACGAGTCGCCACTCTCGCTCGGCCCCTTGGCCGCGCCTGACACATCGACACCCACTACTCTGAGCCTAGTCGCTCTCACTCTCCCCTCGCACCACTCCCCCATTCATCAATCACTTCTCCTCCCTCCCCGAATCCCACTCATCATCTCACTCATCCTCACTTCCACCCTCTGCCACACTCTGTCGACCTCTGCCACATCTGCCACACTCTGTCAACCTCTGACACACCTCCTTCTGGTCGCCTCCTTTTCGCCTCCTCCACCACAGTCCTCGCAAATCATCGCCGGCCAACACAGAGCCTGCCTGCATACCCCGGCGCCTCCAGCCATCAGTCGCGCCTCCCTTGTCTCCGTTTGGACTCACCGTCACCGGATAATTGGATACTATAGGGGACGGACGCTGCTGGTCCAAAGCCTGCGTGGAATATACGGAGTACAGGATTGCATGCGATAGGACGTGAGCTCATCGCCGCACCCAAGGCCCCTCCGAAGTCTGAGGACCACGCCTGAAGAAAAGGGATAGGATAAGACTGGGACGGATAGGACAGGAGAGGGCAGGATAAGACGAGACGGGACAGGACCAGACCGGAGAGCTCAGAAACGAGAGGAATATCTCCGTTCAACTATTTGTTCTCCAAGGCTCCCCTCCGCTCCAGCGCCTCCTTTTGGAACTCCTACAACCCTTCTGCTCCTTTTCTGCTTCTTCCCGATTTCGTGCTCCCACACCCATCCACCCACCGCCACCCACCCACACATCCTCACGCGTCCCTGCTCACTAGGCTGACGTGGTGTGCGTGACTTGCATTTCCTCCTCCGTTTCTGGATTTCCCTTCCTCCCTTCTTCATACACTTTTCCAACTCCTGTATTTCGAAGAATGTCTGGCAGAGAACGCGACAGCAGGCGCCCTGCTCCTTCAGCAGCCGTGGCCGCCGATCGGGCTCGTACGAATGAGTACTTCGTTCCAAAAGACGGCATTGACCGAGAAGTCATTACCGCCGACATCTGTCGGTATTTGGGAAACGATGCTCTCGTACGGCCCGGCTCCTACGAAGTTCGTTCTCCACATCGCGAACACAGAGCAAACGAACTGACGAGCATGCAGGACCCTCAAACTCGAGTTTTGACGCAAGGCTATTATCTCACTGCGTATCGAAACCTCACCTCCGTAATCACGCCCCAGTCCAACCCCCTCATGACACTTGACTGATTCTGCGTGCGACAGGCAATGATCACGGATCTAAAACAGGATTCCGCTCGATGGGCTGACGAGCTCCAAGCAACCTCATCTAGAGGACAGATCTCAAATGGTATACCAGTGCGAGACTCGAACGGCATGGTTCGATCTAACAAACCTGTAGTGGAGTATCGTGCTTCCACAACACATCAAAGTCGACAGTACTATGGCCCCACTGAGAACACTCCGGCTCCTCCTGCTTCGTATCCTACATCGTCTACTCCTGGTGGCGGGAATCCAGTGTATGGAGATGCAATCTATGGATCCGGGACAGCCTATGGACAGCCCAGCCAGCCTGCCTATGGATCCCAAGGTTATGCACCAGAGAACTACGTGCCTGCTCCTCAGGCACCCTACATCCAAGGAAGTAATTACCGCAGTGAACAGGAGTCGCAACATCGCACCCCATTGTCCGGAGGACAAGGAGCAATTCCCAGGCAAGGCTTCCAACCAACTTCAAACTACGATGGCCGTAGTCAACCCAACTACCAGAGTTCCGCTCCGTACCAATCTAACATCCCAGCACCTTCCCAATATTCTTCTACTGGTGAACCTTACGGCGGATATAGTCGTGGTGCGTACAATCACGAAATTTTGTCTTTGGCTGCTTCCCGCCCATCAAATGTGAACTATCTAACTGATTAGGTCAACCAGGGACACCCTATGATACCCCAATGCAGGATGAATATGACACCCCACACCGTGGAGGCTACCCAAGTACAACTCAGTATAGTCAACCCTCATCCACGACCGCCACGGCCAATCAAGGCGCCAGAAGAGGTGATCGTGACCGAGAAGAGCGTGACAGGCACAGTTCCCATCGGAGCGGACGCCGTTGAACATTTTCCTCCGGACAAGATCCGGATATTTCTGCGTTCCACCACCATTCATTCCATGAGGTGCATTTTCCGGCGTTTTGCTTTCTTTCCCGTGGTTTCTCTGGCATTTTTAGGACATCCTACCAAGGATACCCATTCCCGACTCTCCATATCTTAGGTCCGGCTCATTATGTTAGTTCTCAGCAGTCTGATTCGGACATAGAGATGCCGAAATTGCTCTGAAGTCGGCAATGGAGATCTAAAATGTTCTTCCCGGGATGGGCCAGTCAATCAATGTCATCACGGTGCGTGCTTGAGATCATCACAACGGCCGGATTTCCCGGAGTTTCATTAGGATACCAAAGGAGTTGGTCCTTTGCTACACGATTAAGTTGCATGCTATTGATGCCCTTACGAACCAGGATATGGAAGACGTTGGATATAACGTTAATTCGCGCGGGACCTACTGTTTAGTGCGCCAGTGACTGCATATATACACACCAGAAGGCGCACGGGAACTTGCTTGTTTTGTTATTCGGAGAGGATACCCATTTGACCTTGCTGCCTAGGAATCTCTTGGGTTGTATATGCATCCCATTTCACACACCTTCACGAGGGGATACCGGATCGCCTGGTGAGATCTCGGCAGCAAGGCGATGTGGTTTGTTGTACATAACCCACAGCCTTCGGCTTATTGTATCGGAAGCACTTGTGTTCCTCGTTTCAAACCAATTTTTACCTACTGGACAGTCCACATGGATTATACTTGGAGTGTTGCAGCTAATTTACAGAACCTTTTCTTGCTCTTGGAAGTTCCTTGGAAGCATCAACCCAGACATCCCATGGCAACGGACACAGAGGACTCCCAGTTTCGGCCACGTTTTACCCTTGATTCAGCTCAATCTAATCCAGCACATTCCAAGGTAATCAATCAGCTTCTCTCATTCATCTCCTCCGGCCTTGTTCTTACGGCCGACCCATGGAACAAACCTCCCTCTGGACATCGGCTTCACCTCCCTCACCCTCTCCCTCCCTCTTCGCAAAGCATGTTCAATTGATTGAGAAATAGTATCCTTTGCTACCTCGCCCCTGTCCAACTCGCCGATGCCCTGTCAAAGATCTATTTCAGCCTAAATTTGGTACCAAACCCCGAATCAGGATCCTACGCCCAGCTCTGCTTTCTTCCACGGTACCGCTTTCGCTCTCATGGCCGACTGTCAGCATAAATGTCCTGAAGTTCTCCTTTTCATGTGATTGTCAATCCCGGACTCCTCATTCCCAGGAAGGATACTGCAAACAGATTTCACGTCACCCCAAATGGACCAATTTTATCGTTTAGAATCCAGGTATTTTTCTTCATGTGGATCTCAACAAATGCGTGCGAAGCTGACGAGAGTGCTCAACTAATTCAATGTTTAGACTTTGTCTTGGTTAGAGCGTGGTGAGCGTGATTGGCGACCTACTAGGTGGTCTTTTGATGTTGGGTTCACAGTGTTGGTGGGTCTTCGTCGAGCATGTCCTCGGTGGCTGGGGGTCCCGTGGTGATGTGTTCGTTGAGCGGAGGCATGGCTAACTGGGATGGCTGGGCTGGATCCTGTTTACGGGCATGGTCTATGGGGAAAGGCAGGTTCTGTCTCGACCAAGCCTTGTCGGGGTGGTCTTATCGGCGGACATACACATCATTTGAATATATCACTCCTTGTTCCTGCCACAATTTCTCCCCGTCCCTCTGATTCCTGTCTCTAGTGGCTGCCACCCCCTTTCCGCTGGACGGCAGGTGGTTTCGCGCCCGCCCTCGCTATCCGTCTTCCTCATCCCGTGCCTCGACCCCGTCTCTCATCCCCCCTTCCCCCCAACGCTGGTGGTTCGAGGGGCGCTGGTAGCAGTCCTTCGTGTTGACGTGCGCGGTCAGACGCCAGGGCCAGGAGCGCCATGGGAAAGGGGGGTGCGTGGAGATGGGATGTGGATGTGTTGACCTGATTCCGGGGTTCTGGGGGAAGGGGGACTGGGGATGCGGAGGAGTGGGAGTGAGGGCGGGTTGGGACCTCATGGATCGACAGACCGGAAGTGTTGAAGCGAGCGATCCATAGTTCGAAGGAAGAAGAACCTCGGGAACTCGCGCATCGAGAGGCGGCGGTTGTCCAATCCGGAGCCACCCAAGGCTTCTGGATGCAGCGGTGAGGTCGTGCGGCCAGACCCCATGAGTGAGTGTCACGTGGGAAGTGAATGGAGGATGTGGACGTGGAAACTCGCTTATTCTTGTTGGCGGGGGGACCGGCGGGAGAGGATGGGGGTTTTGACAGAAACTCGCTTATTCTTGTCGGGGAAAAAGGGGGGAGACCAGACGGGAGAGGATGGTTTTGACAGATCGAAGAGGTGGTGCGGAGCAGTGCAAAGGGCCAATTGACTTTGGGATTGTGGTGAATAGAGGGAATACGAGACTACTGTTACGATGATGGGCCGGCTGATCATTTCTGGGAGATGCTGCGCACGATGTTGACCTGAAAACTCGCCTGTTGCTGTCGGTTCGGCAAAGGCGAGAGAGCAGAACTTTGATAGATCGCAATCGCAGCGACTGCGTGGTGCGATGCAAATGACGTCCCGAGTGGACATTTCCATCATGATGAGAAAGAGCAGCATGCCGCCATCTCATGAATTCCGACTACTGAATCACGTCATATCGTCATTGTTGACTTATCTTCGAATCTTCCGAATAGCTTCGCAGTCCCCGCCCCACCCGACACAATAGGAACAAAGAAAATTCCACCACAATAGCAGCGGCGAGACAATAGCGGACTAGCGCGCGCACAATCCGTTTGTGAATTTGCACTCGAGTCCAGACATATAAATCCTCCGCGCCCCTCGATCTTTTCTTTGACGTCTCCGAGATTCTTTCAAGCCACCACCACACTGCCAACTGCGAACTTGCATCTCGATTCAACGAGGTCATAACCATTCGACGAACGCGTCTCGATCTTTTCTTTGAGGCCTTTTGAGATTCTTTCAAGCCACAATCACGCCGCACCGCGAACCGCGAATTTGCATCTCGATCCAACCGCGTCATACTAGTTCGACGAACGCGTCCCAGGAACGAAGACATAATGTCTCCCCGAAGCCGAAGGAATGCGAAGAAGAGGGAGGCGCTGAGAAAGCAAGAGGGGGGGGGTTCGACGGACGTTCAGTCCTCGTCCTCGAAGGAAGGGTCTTCCTCAAAGGGAGCTCAGAGTGGCGCCGCCGAGGAGGGCATGGAAACCCCCTCGCCCCCTTTGATGGAGATGTGGGCGAGCTCACGACACACTGGCGCCACTCCAAATAAGCCCTTTACCTTCAACCCCGGATTGAGCGCTCCCACATCTCCAAGCTTCATCCCCCCCCCTACTAACAAGAACTTGCCCTCAGATACAGCTCCTCGACCCACCACACCGCCCACCTCGAAGGTCGAGGCGCCTAAGGTCGAGCCAACAGAGGTCGAGACACCCAAGGGTACGATACCCACCTCGAAGGTCAAGGCACCCAAGGGCGCTACACCCACCTCGAAGGTCCAGACATCCAAGGGCACTACACCCACCTCCAAGGCGGTCGAGACATCCAAAGTCACTACGCCAAAGAGCACTACACCACCCACCCTCGAGGAACTCGTCGTCACCGTCGCCACCCAGGGGACCAAATTCAACAAGATCAAGTTCATGCTCGAAAAATCCTACGACACCATAAAATCACAACAGGAGGAACTAGCACAGATCGGCGCGAACGAGTCGATCATAACTAAACTTCGAGCCGAGATTCAGACACTCGTCCACCAACTCGAGATCAACGCCAAGTCAGTCAACGAGGACAGAACGCTTCTCGACAATAGTAAGGCACTCATCAGCCGACTCTACATGGCGACTTCACAGCTGGCTCTCCTCCAGGTTGAGAATGAACGACTGCGAGTGAAGGTCGCGAATCTAGAGGCGGATGTGAAACAACTACGGGATGTGGATGTCCCCAGCAGGGAGGCCGATGTTCAAAGATATAAGGACAAGGCGACGAGGGTGATCCTCAAATACAATTCGAAGGTGGAGGAGGCGGCGGATTCGTCGGTGTTGGGGGGGTATCTGGGCAGCCAGATTAGTCTGTTGAGTGATATGGTGGAGGCGAAGGTGAAGAACAAGGAGGAGGTGGTTGAGACGACGAAAGGATCGGTGGCGGGATCCGGGGGGGAATCTAGGATGGACGCGCCTCAGATAGTGGTTGTCGACCAGCAAGCAATCACGGATCAGCAAGCTACATATGAGCAAGCCATCGCGGACCAGCAAACTATTACGGCGCTGAAAATCGAGAATGAGACCCTGCTGAGGGAGAAGGGGGGACTTGGCATCCGGAACGAGACGTTGAAGCGGGACACGAAGAGTCTGGAGAAAGAGCGTGACAGCTTCAAGATCAATCTGCTGAAGACGACCAAGGAGAAGGACGAGAAGGACGCCTATTTCAACGAGTCGCGAGAGATCCTCCTCGGCCATGTTGCCACATCCGCCATCTCGGACGCCCTCAAAACCGAACTCGGCGGGCGCGGCGCGCTGAAGAAGATCAACTCCAACATCGCCGCGGCCCCCGCCAGCCTCTCCAAGGAACTGAAGGAGAAGAAGGCACTGGTCAAGGTCCTCCAGGACCGCGCCGAGACTGCCGAGACCAGTCTGGAGGAGGAGACGCATCAGAAACTCATGCTCGTTGATCAGATCGATGACATGAGACATGAGACGGGTCGTTTTGATCTTTCTCCCAACGCCACGGAGGACGAACAGCTCGTGCCGATTCGGAAGCCCAGTCTGGGAGATGAGCTTGAGGTCAGCGAGCCAGACGACGACGAGGCGACGAGCGTGGTGCCGGAGGAGCAGGAGGAGGAGACGGGATCCACGCCACCACCCCAAGCCTCGGGCGTCGTCGTGACGTGGCTGGGCTGCGAGAATCTGGTGTGGTGCCAACTGCAGGCGCTTGTCGATGTGCACCGGTTGATCGTCTTCCTCCTCGTCGCCATCATGAGCAGCCTCATCGTCCTCAGGAGCCCTCGACGATTCTACACCCATATCAGATCCCAATTCGCCACGAGCACCGCCCTCGTCGTTCGGCGAACCCAGGCGTCAACCCCCCCCTCGACCATCCCAAGCCTCTGGATACAGATCTTCAAACCCCTCCGGTTCCCACGTCCAGCCATCCGTAGCACCCTCGCCAACCTCATCATCCAGATCGTCTGTCTCGTTTACATCTCGAAGGCAGTGGTTGCCATCAGGGAGAGGGATCTGTGGCTGGCGGCGAATGATCTTACGCGACGGATGGTGATTGACTATCGGCAACGACAATGTCCATGCCCGGGCTTATTCGCGACCGGCGGGGCATTGGAGGACGTGGGCAGGATTCTCAGGATGCTTATGTTGAAGGCTGGCTATGAGGTGGTTCCATATCGTATGCCTGGATAGTCGACCGCCTTCGAAGGTTGACTGTGGTGATTCGACGGAGTGGCCGAGTCGAGCGAAGGATTGTCGGCACGGTGAAGGGTTGCTTTGACTGGAGGGATGGATTGTCTTTCGGACAGGAGGAGGGAAAAGGTATTTCAGAGATGAGGGAAACGGGTTATGGTTCATCTGCTCTGAACAGTTGTACTGGAGGGAGCGGGACGTTGGCATAGGCCTCCTCGTTTAGGGAGGTTTATGTGTCGGGTGGTAAGTTCTCGAGGAGAACGGCTTTTCCTATTATCTCCTTTGTAAGGCGGACGTGGTTGATCGTAGGCTGGGCGTGGTAAGTTCTCGAGGAGAACGGGTTTTCCTATTATCTCTTTTGTCGTGCGGATGTGGTTGATCGTGGGCGTTGGAGGGCAGGGGCGTTGGCTAGATTTATGTTCCGAGTAGTTTCTTTGGCGTTTTTCTGAGGTGCATACGGAGGAGGCTGGCAATAGCCTCATGGTTTTCTGTATTTTCCAATAGTCCGAATTTGAAGTGTGGGGATTGGAGATTGGCGAATCTCACAGCATCATGTACAGTAATCCTTCAAAGGCGCCCATTCCGATCTTAGGGAATGCATTGCAAATACTCATCCATACCTTACCCGTGATATCATCGTCAGTAACGCGGTAGTGCAGACCCTTTCTCTGAATAAGTAATCCGAGACCTGCCGGAAGCCGTGTGCAAACCCAAATTGAGGTCCTCAGAGGCTCTATTCGAGTACGGGAGTACGGAGTATCCTATCAAGCGAACTGATCGAGGCCATTCCATGCATGACAGATACGTCCCTCCACCGTCCAGGGGTAAATACTGTAATTGTAACATGATTCCACGGGATTTAACCAATAGGAGGCCCCAGACCACTCAGATTTTCGACAGGATTTGGACTCGCCTAACATTTATTACAACGTTGTACCATCTCGAGGTTGCACTCCGTAAAGAACCCCCCCCCCCTGAAAGCCTCGGCTACCAACCTCCCAAGACCTGTCCCATGCTTACATATGGAAACCGCGTCATAGCAACCTCACCCCACGCCATCTGCCATTGATTTGCATTCCTCGAACGCCGGCGAGCCGATTATTCACCACGGCGCGTTTGCGAGGCGTATTGAACGCTCCTATATATATGAAGGATGGGAAGGTCGGCTGGAGGTTGTTTGTGGATTAAGTTTGGAGCAATAGAACAATCCGCTGCTATACCTTGTTAGTTCCCACACCACGAACGACGACAACACCCTACGAAGGAGGAATCGAGCTGCAACATAGACAATCATGTCGTCGCAACTCGTGCCCAACAACCCGGAGGAAGTAATGGTGATCCGCGAGCTGGTCCCTGGCGTCACGACCCTCTCCGTGCCTTTCTTGAGATTCGGGAGGATAAAGTTTGGTGGTCGTGCGACGATCGGTACGTCTTCCTCCCTTCCCCTCGCCTTCATCCCCTCGCCTTCATCCCCTCCTCATCCCGATCCCAAAGGATCAAGACTAACATGTCGTCCTCCCATCAGTACGCCTCCCCTCCAACACCCTCGCGGTATTCTCCCCTGTTGCCCTCACCCCCACCGTGCGCTCCCACCTCCAGACCCTCGGCTCAACCGTATCCTACATCGCGGCGCCGGATCTCGAACACCACATCTTCCTCTCCTCGTGGGCGGCCGCGTTTCCCGCTGCCCATCTCATGGCGCCCGAGGGGCTGGCGGAGAAGAGGGCGCAGATGAACAAGACGGACAAGGAGGTGACGATCCTGGATTTCAGCACGATTTTCACGGCGAAGGGGAAGGCCGAGGCCGAGGGGCGTGTGAAGGTGACCGAGGAGTTCGACCGGGAGTTCGATGTAGAATACGTGGATGCCCACCCGAACAAGGAAATCGTCTTCCACCACAAAGCGTCGAAAACCCTCATCCAGGCGGATTTGCTCTTCAACCTCCCCGCCACGGAGCAGTATTCCAAAACCGGCATCGATCCCACCACGGGCTGGGCCACGAAGCTCTTCGCCGGATTGCAGAATACGAAGGGGGAGGCGATCTGGCAGAAGAGAATGCTGTGGTATGCGTTTAGCAAGGGGGATCGCGCGGGGTTTAGCAAGAGTATGCGGAGGATAAATGGATGGGGGTTTGAGAATCTGGTGCCGTGCCATGGGGATTGCTTTGTGGGGGATGGGGGCAAGGTCTTTGAGCGGGTTATGGGGTGGCATTTGGAAGGGAAGAAATGAAGGGAGGGTGTACTGGGCGGGGGAGGTGGTGTTTGGGAAGCTGTGGGAGCTGTGGGGGATGTGGGGGATGTGGGAGTTGTGGTGTTTGGGGAGCTGTGGGAGTTGTGGGAGTTGTGGGAAGGAGGAGGCTGTAGATGGCGGTGCTTCCCATTTCATACACTAGACTATTTTATATTTCCCTATACGAATACTGACAACCCTCTCTCCTTCCCACCGATTAGCTCCCCACGCACAGTCATCATCCTCTGTCCTTCTTTTCTCACCCACTCTCACCTACCTTGGCCATTCAAGATCAGCAGCGTCCTCTCCTCGAATCTGACCTCCCCCTAGGGCTACCTCATAGGTGGTTCAAAGTCACCTATAGTTATCTGCCCAGCCGCGAATAAGCGAGGCGAGTGAGAAGACTGTCGAGCGGATTGCTAGAGAAGTGGAAAACTCGCGTAACATTCACCAAGGCATCACTCGCTGGCACTGTAGTGCTAACATAGAAACTGGAGAGCTGCGATAGAAACTCGGACCTGTCGCTCCTCGATGCCTTTGCTACGTGAGCTATGTCTGATTCTTGAATTTTATGATACCCAAACATCCCGCACAATCTCAACTCAGTGAGATGACCACAACTCCAAATGCCCCTGAACACCGTCACCCGCACATCCATTCTCCAGTCCCCAAACGTCCAGAAGCAAGTTTTCTATACAGCGACATGTACTGTGTGTATGTATGATTCATGTCCCAACCTCGTCATTCCTCATGTACACCCAAACATAAAATACAATGCTCCTTCCCTAAACACCACTCTATTTACGCACTTCAGAAGTCCTCGAAATAATGATCCCACTTCTTCACCAACTCATGCGTGTACACATCCCTCCCATGCTTCTCATCGGGATATGTATCAAAGCACTGCGCATCTCCCAGGTATCGCACGGGAGGGATGATGGGACCGCGGTATTTTCGGTAGTAGACGTCGTCCCAGTAGACGCCTCGGAAGAAGGGGTGGGCTTTGACGGCTGCGGCGCCGCCTTGGACGTTGCCGAGGCGGTGGGAGCGGTCGACGGTGCAGAATTGGCGGATTATGTCTTGGGCTTCGGGGGAGGTGTAGGGTTCGCTGGGGAAGTGGACCGGTTTGGAGACTATTCTAGGAGGGGGTGTTAGTTGGATGGAAGGGGATGGATGAGGGAAGACGTACTGTTTGTATATTTCTATGGGATTTTGGTGCCAGAATGGTGGATATCCAGTCAGGAACTCATAGATTAGGATGCCCAACGCCCACCAATCGACGGCTGTTGTATGACCTTTCGATTGGATAACTTCTGGCGCCAGATATTCTGGTGTTCCACACAATGTATATGTTTCTCCTGCCACATAATTAGAATACGCTTTCGGCAACGCGGTTGGAAAATCGCGCGATGGTGTCACTCACTATTCCCCAACCGTTTTGCAAATCCAAAATCCACCAGCTTGATATGACCTTCTGCGTCTAATAACAAATTTTCGGGCTTTAAATCCCGATATGCTACCCCTTCTCGCTCATGTAAAAACTCGATGATAAGGACTATTTCCGCTGCGTAGAATCGTGACGTGTTCTCGTCGAATCGTTTCGCTTTCCGAAGATAAGAAAATACTTCACCACCAGGGCAGTAATCCAGCTGTTCTAAATTAGCCATTGTCGTTCAATTACGCTTCGAATCAACTGACAAGCATATACAAAGAATCGTGATCAGAAAAGGAGGTAATTAATGTAGTGATGAAAGGATGTCCCGCGACATCTGCCAGAACTGAACGCTCATGATTGACATGATCGACTTGCTTCAGCTTGATGACTACCAATTGCACGCTCACAATTAGCCAGATCTCCCATGGAAGTCTTAATATACTAACACACCTTCGACTTTCCGAAGCACCTTCAAAGCGAACACCTTATCGCGATCTTGTTCCGCAGGATTAGACAGCCTTACCAGCCACACCCGCGCGAAAGTACCTGTATCCAGCACCTACTATTAGCATGCGTTCTCCCAGACTAGTACCACATCCCCCTCCCCCCCGTGTTTTCATAGCAGGTCGTACGCACCAGTTCCTAGCGTCCTCACCAGCTCGAAATCCTTCACGCTCAAATTCCTCGAGCTATGTCCCAGGTCCTGACTCCGCTGACGAGTCTGAATCTCCTGCGGGGGTAGCGGCGTATGCGGCTCCGCAAACTGCGCGACGAATTCCTTCTCTTGCAGTGCGCTCGCCATGGTATTGTTGTTCTGCGAGGAGGAAGACGGCGTGCTCGCCGAAGACGAGTCGGAGTGGGAGTGCAGATGAGGATGCGTCGTCTTCTGTAAGGCCGTCGTGGCCATTCGCGACACGGATTTCATGAGGGAGGGTTGGGGGGAAGAGAAAGGGCGTTTCGCTGGTTAGTGGGAGAGATGGGATGGTTTTGGGGATTCACAAAGGCATTGGCATTGCTTCGGGGATGACGGCGGGACAGGGCGGGTTGGGTTGGGTGCGGTTCAATTCGGTGCGGTACAAAGCAGAGCGGAGCAGATGGGGGCGAGTACAATGAAGTGAAGTTGAGCGACGATGATAATGATGTTGATGCATGAGATAGGAGAAAGAGAAGGGAAAGGGAGGGTTGGTATGAGATGTCGGGAACGGCAATGGGAATGGGAGATACAGTAGTGGGGGCCTACTAGTAATGAGTAACGTCATTTACCTAGGTAGATGGAAGGATTGGGCCGAGATTCCAACCTGGTCCGTACCGACAGTACCTCCGTACTCCGTACATGTACCTGTATATGTATACAAGAGTACGACTTGGCTAGTTGTACGGGGTTTGAACGCCCTCTTATCACGTGAGGTGGATTTTCCTCGCACTCGAGCCCTCCCAGATCCCGGCGCTCCTCTCCCCCTTACTGCCAGGCTGGCCAGTTACATTTACTTAGGGGGGGACTACACAGACAGAATACTTATGATAGCAACTTGGCACGTGCAGCCCTGGAGCAGTTACATTTAATTAGGGGGGACAGTCAGTAAATAATTGCTGGCGTGTGGGTCCGAGACGCCATCCCGTGATTGGGTTTCGACTCTCGAGGAGCTTCCGCCTTAATGGTTCGCCAAAGAAACGACCAATCTTGATCACGTGCTTGTCTCACACCCGCCATTGGTCTCAAAGGTACCCGGGACAGCTGCACTGGGACCTGCGATCATCAAACCACATCTGGTCCAGTCACCGTCCAGATGATGTGGATGCCTGGATGGAGAAGGAGTCCATTGTCCAAGCACTTGATGCATGGACCTTGGACGAAGGGTACGGAGTATACTCGAACGGGAATCTCCCATCTATTCCTCGACGATGTTCGCGGCCCGGACGCCAAGTCGTACCGTATAGAACAAGTACTTGTACAGTACAGTACGGAGGTACAGTACTACAACATGGTCGTACGGAGGTAGCATTGCCAGAATAGGGGAACCAATAGCGGAAAAGTACTGTGCAAATGCATTCTTTTAGATGCACCCTATTTCTTCCATGGCTTCCATTGTAAGCTTCGGTCGTAGCAGTACCGGGGCAGGGGTCCCAATAGCGGAATAGCACGGAAGGCCTTTGGGCAACTTTGGCGCAAAGTGCACCCCTATTTCTCACGCGAACGTCGACTTCTTTCAGCGACAAGGAGGAACATTAAGTAATCCGGTGCCACTCTGTACGTCTGTCTACAGTATGTACAGTACTACAACGTACAGGGCGAAATAAATGTAGCATGACGCAATATGAATTAACCAATAGGAGACCGAAAGGAGGACCCCAGACCCGTCCTTGGAGACATGACCGCAATCATCTTATATTTTACATTTATTTGCCCTGTACCTCGTAGGCTGTACTTTGTACGTACCTGGTCCATTGAATCCGGCGACACGAAGTATGTCCGCGACACAATGCAACTTACAGTACAGTGCTATACAAGTACCTACGTACTATACATTGTACGGTGGCCATGAGGCGCAGCATTGTCAGAGAATCCGATCCGTAACCGCTGTCCCGGTACTCCGAAATATGTCCGTGACACAGTGCAACTTATGCAGTGCCGTACGGAGTACATGTTACGGTGGCCGAGACGCAGCATTGTCAGAGGAACCGATCCCTCTATCTCGGTCCCTGCGCTCCAGACTCGAGACTCGGAGTCCAGACTTCAGTCCAGACTCCAACCTGCGAGTCCCGACTCCAGAGGCGAGCGACGATCACCACAACCCCTGCGCCCTAGCAGGCTAGACCGCGTGACGCCACCCACCACTCAGATTTACAGTGCAAGTACAGAGGTACTCCGTACAACCTACCGGGCAAATACGGTAAATGTAGCCATATCACCTGATTTTCGGAAGGTTCAGCCTCCACTCACTTGGTTAGGATAGCTCCGTCCGGTCCGCCATTGGACGAATACGATCGCGTCGTTTCACGTTTTAAGTCATTACCGTATTTCCCCCTATACGTTGTATACAATTGTATCCCGTCCGGAGGTTGGACGCTGGCTGCTTCGACTCCTCTCGGATCGGGTCTCGGACAGTTGGTGGGTGGGCGGCCAGGGACAGACCCGCGTCACGTGCAGTTCTCGCACGTGGACTTGTGGTCACTGGCCCGTCTCCTGAGTCCTGACCTGAGTCCTGACCCCTGGGTTTGAGAGATATTTTTGGACTGGACTCACAGGTGACAGGAGAGGCTGGAATCCTGGCTGCACGGCTGCACAGCTGCAGGCCGCGTGGGCTCGAGTTCCTTTGTAGTCCGTACTTACGTTGTAACCTTATTCAGGCGAACCGTGAAGTGTCCGATCGAGCCATCAATCTTTTCTCCTCAACAACACTCACCATCGGTTATCCTTCCTCTCCACTCCTCTCATCGCTCTCCTCACTCCTCTGCGCCCCGTCCATCATCAAAACTCCTTCCCCCCATTAGAACGCCAGCTATACGAGTCCCGCTGCACGGAGAGTTTTTCTTTCTTGGCACCGACCGCTTTTCCCCGGTACCAAAAGCTGTGTCCTCCAGCCCCTTGAATTATATTACAACCTCAAAGTCTCGACGCCGAGTCTAGACCATTCGACATCTTCGACCACGACGACGACGACAACAGCAGCAGCAACAACACCATCGGCGCAGATTGCTGCTTCTGCCCATCATGCTGACCTTCAAAAGAGCCCTCGTAGCTGCTGCCGTCTTCCTAACCATGATTTTCCTTCTGACCCGATCACATCCCTCTCCTCGTAGTTCAGGAGGAGCCTCGAAGCCTAGCAGCGACCAATTGAAGGAGAAAACAAAGACCGGTTATCTACCGACGAATCCCGTCTCGACTTCGAGTTCCGGTTCTCTGAAGGGAAAGAAGCCCAAGACGGCCCAACAGCCATTACACGACTTCGCTGCCGCACCCCTTCGAGATAAGCTCGCGTACCAATTTCCTTATGACGTCGAATCCAAATTTCCTGCGTATATATGGCAGACTTGGAAATACACTCCGGCCTCTGGAGAATTCGGGGAATCCTTTAGACCCGCAGAAGCAAGCTGGTCCGAGAAACATCCTGGCTTCATCCACGAAGTCATCACCGATCAAGTCGCAGTCCATCTGCTACGACATCTATACGCCTCTGTACCCGAGGTCCTCGATGCCTATCACGCCCTCCCCATGCCCGTTTTGAAGGCAGATTTCTTTCGCTACCTAATTCTGCTGGCCAGAGGTGGCATCTATTCCGATATCGACACACACGCTCTAAAATCGGCCACGGAATGGCTGCCGGAAAACGTCCCGAGAGATTCCGTTGGCTTGGTGATTGGCATTGAGGCTGATCCCGATCGTGAAGACTGGGCACAGTGGTATTCACGGCGGATTCAATTTTGTCAATGGACGATTCAGTCGAAGCCGGGACACCCGGTTCTCCGCGAGGTTGTGGCCAATATCACGCTCGAAACATTAAGGAAGAGAGGTGCCGGACTTTTGAAAGGCTTCCGGGATGACAAGGTCATCGAATTTACTGGTCCCGCCGTCTGGACGGACACCATTTTCGATTTCTTGAATGACGAGAGATATTTCGATATGAGCACAAGCAAGGGGAACATAACATGGAGGGAGTTCACCGGGATGACAAGTGCGAAGAAGGTTGGGGATGTAGTTGTTCTGCCCATCACCAGCTTCAGCCCTGGGGTGCAGCAGATGGGAGCCGAGGACTATGACCATCCGATGGCTTTCGTGAAACACGAGTTTGAAGGTATGCTCGCCAGCACCCCATGGACTTCGAGCAGATGACTGACATGCATTAGGGACTTGGAAACCCGAAGAATTGAGGCATATCGGAGAAGAACAAAAGGATGGCGAATAATGAACGACCACACTGCCAGGACATATCCACCCTCGGCGGATATCTCATTGTACATTTTACGACCCGAACAGATCACCATCCGCATTCGTCGGCACGAACAAACAACCCCTCTGTACCCATTAATTGATTCCATTGGCGGCATACATCGAGGACCCTGGCTTCCAGCGGAGGTCCAGGCTTTTCATCCTTGCTTTATATGAATATAGAATTGGGCGGAGTTTTTGGCATTACGGGATCATCTTGCGGCACCAGCAGCGTTCGAAACGGCCCTCGATCAGGGCCACCACTCGACACCAAGTATTCGGATTATATTAGATTGGTGTTGGTATTTGGAAGCCGAAAAAGTCTTTGGTGGATTTGATTGGATCAACTGTGCTACTGTTCTTGGGATGGAGACACGAGTTTTCAAGGGCTGAAGTCTTGTGTGTACTACAAAGGAATAAATAGAGGTTGGTCTAGAGATATAAACAGGCTACTGCGGTTCAAATTGGGGTCGAAATAGGGGTTAATAAATATCGAAGCGTACGGATTATGCTCCCAGACTGCTGAGCAACATGTACAAAGCTCACCCCTTGATCTTCACACGCTCACACGTCAGACTTGCCGTGAGTGTATTAATTTGCAGCTATTAATAGGAAAGGGTCATATCTCGTGGCTGGTTCATTTATTGAACTGCCTCGGGACACCTGTGTTCGGAGACAGGGGTTCGAGCGTAGCGGAATTAACCCCGCGTTTCCCCAACCTCCATCGTCGACATGCAATATTGTAGAGGATGGAGGGCAAGCAAGCAACCTCCGTACAACCCATTCTCCCTTGCTCTGTCCCATGGCTTCAGCCACCCGAACGAATTCAATTGCTATGCCCGCTCAGCAATTGACATGCTAAGAGTACATTCCCAGGAGAATGTAATTACCAAGCCGCGGCAGAATCAACATGCGGATGGTGAGGGTTTCTGGCTTGGGTCGTCCGGGCAATGTCTTCGGACGATGCTTCGCCGGAACGATAACCAAGCAGGCGAGCGGGCAACAGACTCGAGGGCTGTTGACTAGGAGCTATGCTGAAGGTCCAACCAGGGTATGTCGCTCCAACATTCACAACCCGTGAAGTGCGCGCTAATGTACATGACATAGCCTCCTCTCCTCGCGCAAACCATCCCCGAGCATTTCTCCTCCGTCGTCCGCGAACATGGGGATCGATGGGCGGTTATTGCACGCTCTCAGGGGCCGGCGGGGAGGTTGACGTATAAGCAATTGGATCATCTGAGCAATGGGCTGGCACATGGGCTGAGAGAGAGGGGCGTGAGGAAGGGGGATCGGGTTGCTGTTAGCTTGGGGAATACTTGGGAGTTTGCGGCGCTTACTTATGCGTTGTTCAAGTTGGGTGCGATACTGGTGCGTGAACAAGAGGATTGGAATGCTTGGGAGAGTCAATTGCTAAATTTTGGGTGTAGGTCCCGCTGAACCCGGCGTTCAATGCTGCGCAGGTTATCTCTGCTCTCGCGCATCTTGAGGCTGCACATTTGATCATTGGTCTGGAAACGAACCTGGCGTATAAGCCGCCCAGGCAGAATATCTCGCTGTTAACCGCCATTGTTCCAGACCTAGCTTCGTCCAATCTCGAAGCACCTTCCGTGCCGTCACTCAAGAATGTCATCCTCGTGGATAATTCTTCGGGACGTCTTGAGGAATGGAAAGACTTTTCGGCAGCAACGTCATTTGAGGAGCTGCTCTTGGATCGAACCTCTAAGGACAAGGAGGTTGTCCCGGATACGCCGCTGGACAAAGACGAGATTGTAAATATTCAGTTCACTTCTGGGACCACTTCCAGTCCGAAAGCCGCGTCCCTCACGCACCACGGCATCCTCAACAATGGCAACTCAATTGGGTCACGCATGGGACTTACACCTGCTGATATCGTGTGCTCACCACCGCCATTATTCCACTGCTTCGGCTCTATCCTAGGCTACATGGCTACGGCAACACATGGCTCCGCGATCCTCTGGCCATCTGAAGCTTTCAACCCCACACTAGTCCTCGAATCCATCCAAGCCGAGAAAGCTACAGCTCTATACGGCGTCGCCACGATGTTCGTAGCAGAGCTCGAGCTGCTGTCATCGGGCGCCATTCCCCGAGCTGGCTTCGAGCACCTCCGGACTGGGATCGCGGCGGGCTCATCAGTGCCCTCGAATCTCATGAACAAACTGCATGAGGAGTTGAATTTGAAAGGGCTCACAATATGTTATGGCATGACAGAAACGAGTCCAGTTTCATTTATGACATTCCCCGATGATCCACTACGGAAACGAATCGACTCAGTTGGGCGTCTTCTTCCGCATGTCACTGCCAAAATCGTGTCTGTAACCGATCGCTCACAGATCCTTCCCCTAGGCGAGAAGGGCGAGTTGGTGATCTCTGGCTACAACGTCATGAAAGGATACTGGGGTGACCGAACCTGCACCGACGAAGTGATGGTCACTGATGAAGACGGGAAAACATGGATGTACACGGGTGACGAAGGAGAAATGGACGCTGAAGGATACGTGAAGATCACGGGCCGAATCAAAGACCTAATCATTCGCGGCGGAGAGAACATCCATCCCCTCGAGGTTGAAAACGCTCTCTTCAGGCACAAATATATCAGCGAAGCCTCTGTCGTCGGTCTTCCGGACGAGAAATATGGCGAGGTCGTTGCGGCGTTCATCGTCGTGCATAACGGCGTACAGAAAGGTCTCGATCACGCGGGTGTTGGCTTAGAGGAAGTCGATGCGATGCACAGATTCACACCCCAAAACAGATTGACAAAAAACGAAGTCAAGGAATGGGTACGAAGTCACCTAAGCAATCATCTTGTCCCCAAGTACGTCTTCTGGATCTCCTCATATCCTAAGACGGCGAGCGGGAAAATTCAGAAGTTCAGGTTGAGGGAGATGGGAATCCAGTGTCTGCAAGCTGCGACACGTAGTCCTGTACCTGTGGTACAAGCTGAGATTGAAGCCGCGAGAGACTTGGTGGATTCTCCTGTCCCGGGGATACAAGCTGAACCTGAGGCCGCGAAAGAGTTAGAGGTGGAGACAAGAAGTAACCTGGGAGATAAATAGTCATGGATAGGATAGACGAGGATTTAAATGAGTAGAAAGAACGCCGTGGCCCTGTGATATTTGCTCCCAGATACTGTCATCGCCTTGTCGATTCGCGACCCTGGGCCTCCCTTTTCGATTGAGGGGTCCGGCTTGGTTGCTGCCACGGCGCGGTGACTTTCTCTAGGCAAAGGGGGGAGGGGGGTTGATGTGTTATTCCCCGTACAAAGCAAGGGGCTCCCTCGGGCGGACTTCAACTCGAATTTGAAGCAGCCTTGTTGTTATTAGGTGCTGGCAACCTCAAATCCTGATAGGGTAGCAGCTGTTCACTTAATTTGGGCGGCTTCCAATGAGAAGATGAAGTTGGAGCTACCCTAAGGGCAAAACAAGGAAAGAATATTGCACATCGTCCGTAGTTGCCCAAGTCTCTTCAAGCATTAACAGATGAGGTCTGGACCGTCAAGTGATGCTCAATGCGGTGTTTGACGGTTGAGGAACCAAGATTTGCTTATTTCTCAGCTGGCTGCTCTCTCCTTCCTTTGTAGTTGGCAGAATTTGTTCGGATTTTCTGTTGCAAAGAATGCTCTATGGATGACATATGAGTTGCCGGTCATAGTTGGAAAATACTACTCAATGTAGTTGGCATGGATAAACTTGTGTGGAAATAAGATGGAAGCGAAAGTTGAAAGACGATGCTAGAAGTGAGAAAGCTCATGTGCTTTATGGAGATATAACGAGGAGACGACCGCTGGCCCAAACAGACAAGAAGCTTGAAACACCACCTCTCTAATCACTATCCCTGACAGCAACTTTTTTCCCACCAAGTTATAACACGTTCATGCCAACCGCCATCTAGTTGATGGCAGCAAATCCAAATCTTGGCCCAGTGGAATCGAAAATACCATAGTAAGCATTGAAGAAAACATCGCCATAGATATTTTGAGTCCCACCTCCAACACTCTGCAGAGCGCCGTAACAAGTGCTTCCACTGTAGGTCTCAAAGTTCAACAAGGAGCCCGGGATGGTAGCATACGCCGAGCTACCCATGCGGATCGCCAGTGATGGAAGAGTAGCAGCGCAAGGGAAGGTCCACCCATCCGCGGTGTTCTTGGCTCCGGAGACTGAGGCATAGTACGCGCTGACGGCGGAGTCGACCATGAGGAGGAGCGTGGTTCCCGTGTCAGCGATACCTGTGGTGCCGGACATGGCGTGGGCGGTGCTGCCGACCTTGTAGGAAGTCGACGCGTACTCCCAGAACCCGCCAGAGGAAGAGACAGCTGCGTACGAGACGGAGCCGGTGTATTTGCTAGCGTCGACGTAGCCGAAGTCATAGGCGCCGTTGGCGTTGAAGGGCAGGTAAGCGGCGAAAAGGGGGGACGCGAGCGATGGATTGGCGTTGTCGAAGAAGGTCTTCTGGGATCTTGGTCGGACGGTGTTGATGTTGCTGAATGCAAGTCCAACGAGGCCGTCTGAGCCGTCGGATACGAATTGCGAAGAGACCTTGGTGGCGAGCTCAACTGCTTGAGCCTTGACTGATGTTCCGCCAATGGTGACGGTGTCAGTCCCTACGGTACCACTGGCTCCGCTGCCGTCGGCATATTGGATGGACCAGGTGTAGCCGGAGAGAGCCTTGTAGGTTGAGGATGAGGCCGAGTTATAAACGTTGTGACCTTTCTTTGAGGCGGCTGATAAGCCACTTGAGAAGACCCACCTACGATGCATGTAAGTATTTTGATGGATTTGGAATAGAGGAAAGTCCACTTACAAGTCAGCGCTACCAGTATCGAAGTCCAAGTTGAGCTTTTGACCGCCAACCGTCGTGCTGACTAGGTACTCAACGCCCTCATATGGCATGGCTGGCGCAGAGCCATCCTGTCGCTTCTTGAGGCTACTCAACTCAGCCATAAATGCAGGAGAGAACTCCTGGGTTGGGACTAAGCTGTGCTTGGCGTATGCCTTGAGCAGAGCAGCCGTTCCATTTCTCGTGTAGCTGGGATTCTTGACTGCGGGCGCAGAGAATTGAGAGGAGCCAACTAACTCTGGAACTGGCTGGACCGGCGCTGGAGCTGCTTGAACTGCCGCAGTAGCAAGAGCGAGTAGACCGACTGCAGAGTGCATCTTGGGGATAGGGACGAAAGAAGATGGAGTTGATTTCAAAGAGTGAGAGCGGGATGAAGAGCAAGCAACCAGAAGGAACGAGTACGGCTTTATACAACTTCATGAAAACCAACTATACTGGAGAGCATACCCCTACCATTCGTTGGTAGCCAAGATTACCAGCCTATGCATAAGAAAGCAGCCAAGAGAAGCTTGAATCCTGTCCATGGCAGCATCCCTAAGGACCACTTATTGGCAACGTCAGTCTTGCCTCCTCACTCCCGTCGGCAGATCCGTCCTGATCCGGATTCTATTCCTAGGGGACTAGTTCCGGAGAAGAAGGAGAATATCGCCCCTCGAGGCGAACTTGATGTCGCGGCTACACTGTAGCCAAGACAGCTTCCCTTCCAGGGCTGAGTGGTGAGGATCAGGAGCAAGAGTGAAAGTCGATACACCCTTGTCTATACCAATGAAGAGGCGTGGTCAAACACCGGCGGTCGACCCCGAGCCACACCATAACCGCCATCAAAATGAGCCCCACGGCCGGCTTGCACCGAGGCAAGATCATGGCAAGCCGTACCAAGTCACATACGCATATAAGGGATCACCTCTTGTACATCTGCGCAAGCGCATCCTCATCGATCTCCGGACCACACCCCGGGATAGGAAGGCATGTGAATGCTTCTCTGTGTTCGTGAGCTGGGAACTGCGGATGTCGAGCCGCCATCACGTTGTAGCCACCGAAGGTGCGCGCGGGTGCCGGCGAGGAGGCTTCAGGATCGAGGATTAGACTTCACGATCGAGGATTAGACTTCAGGATCGAGGATCAGAGAGGCACGAAGAGCGAGACGGAGGAGTGCGCTGGAAGCAAGAGGCAGTTGGCAGTTCGAACTTGTCAGCTATGAAATAGGGGGGACTCCGGCCGCGCCCTGGAGAAGAATGAAAGCCGAGCGGGCAAGCGACAATCGGTGGATCGAGTGAGTACTGTACAGTACATAATGAAACAAGGACGCTGATAAGATGTGACATCGCGAATCGAACCAAGGATGGCGAATACCAGGCTGAATGGTGGGGGTCGACAAGACAAGACAAGCATCTGCTTGGCTGCGATCAAGCCTTTTCCAAGACCGACACGGTCCAGTAAGCTACCGTAGTGTCAGTACCAGAACAGGGGTGCAAATAGTCGAATGGTACAAATGTATTCCGCCTTCGGATAACTTGGGCGCGGAGGTTGGGTTCTCTTTTAAGCGCGCCCCTATTTCCGGAGAGGGGGGGGGAGATGTGAGTTGCCGTAGTACGGAGTAGTATTATAATAGGGGTACGAATAGCGGAATAGTGTAAATGTATTCCGCCTTCGGGTAACTTTTTGGTGCGGAGGTTAGATTCTCTTTTAAGCGCGCCCCCTATTTCTGGAGAGGGAGGGAAGATGTAAGTTGCTGTAGCATAGTACTAGAATAGGGGTGCAAATAGCGGAATAGTGCAAATGTATTCCGCCTTCGGGTAACTTTGGTGCAGAGGTTAGATTCTCTTTTAAGCGCACCCCGATTTCTGGGCCCGCTTCGTAGAGATTGTGGTTATTCCCCCGTTGCTAAGTAGATTGGCGTTGCTCCTTCGATTTCCCATCACCCAAGAGACCCCCCTCGCGAAAGGGCATCCAACCTAAAAAGGGACCTTATCCACGAGATGCTATACGTTCCAGGTTCTAACGCGAGACCAACCTCAAACTCGCGGCCGGCAAACATTTCTCGTTTCACTACTTCGTACAATGCCTATTCACAGCAACCCGGCGATTTGCCGCAACGACCCCCCCTGGATCTAGACGTCTCTTCACCATGGGTATCTTCTCGTCGCGAGCAAGACTCCAGGCCCGGGCATTCAACATCCCAAAGGCACACCGAACCACCATAGCGCAACTTGTCGATTCGCCACCCTTACGTTAGTCCCCAAGGATCTCCAGCAACCCAGGAAATTGAGATTTGGCCTAGAGATTCGAACGCCACCGCCTGTGTCAAGTTCCACCCTAAGAGAGGCCACGCTTTCTAGACTAGCAACGCGGGAGAAGCTACTCCTGATCCCGAGACCCAGGACTGAATCCGGTAACCTTCCTTCCACCATGATACACAGAACTTCTCTCGTGGTGCATCTCCTTTTAAATACTCAGCTCGAGGCCAATACATGATATTTCCCAAGTTGATTTGCGTTCCACTGATTGGCCGTCACCGCGATATGCGCGTCTTCAAGTTCCCGAGTGGCATTATCCTGCGCGGATCGTACCTTCGGGAGCATATAGCCGTTGATCTTCGGAAACGAGTGTTGTTGCAATTGAAAATGAGTGGAAAAATGACTGATTGATTGAGTGTCTAGAGGGGGGGTGGCACGGTATATATAGACATAAAAGTGGGTGTGTGGCCCATGCATACATGTTGTACACAGGGGAAAATGCCCTGTAATTCAAGCGTAGCTACTTCTCTTTAGAATACGTGACAACCTTACCCACCGACCGGCTCGAATTATTTTGCGGAATAATGTTCATCCGTGGCCAAAATACTCTCTTCCGATTGGTCATAATGAATGGATCAATATTTCGCGTTTTCCACGCGTCTCATTGGTCAGTTTTGGTTTCTGCTCTTCTTATTGGTCATAAAGAGCGGATCATAGTTCTACGCTTCCTATTGAAGAGGCTTTCTATCCTCATTTAATATGTATTCTAGCTGTAAGCTAACCTTACCTATCCTATTTTGATATCATTTCAGAGCGCAGCGAACAAAGGCCTCCACGGTAGTGGACCCCGGGAGGGGCTTTCGACAGCCGGCTACGCTTAACCTATCCATCCTGAAAGGGACGGAATACATTTTATTTCCATATAATAAGTGTTGTCCTCATGTTTATGTTTCCGTCCCGGTAGGCGTGATTCTTCATGAGCTTCTGAGTGAGGGTTGCTGCTAGCTGAAATATGTTGTCCTGCCCCTCGTAATCTTGTTGTTATTGGCGAGGCGATTGCTGACTCCAACATGACCTGTTGGCTTGGATGAGCGTTTGCAATGGATGTCCGATGCATTCTGATGATTTGAGCGGAGGTCAAGAAACGAAAAGTCTTGGCCGTCGCGGAAGATATTGTGGTGGCTGAAGAGATAGTGGTGTACGAACAACTCAAGATATGAGTAGTTGAATGGAATAGGTGTGGCTGGCGGAAGCTTTTGGACCGAGTATTTAAGGCGAGTTGGTTTTGATAGTATAATAAGGGCAAGGCCGACGGAAGTTTTTGGATCGAGTATTTAAGGCGAGTTGGTTTCGATGGTATAAAGGTAAGGTGAATGCTGAGAGGAATATTTAAGAGAAACTTACTTCATAGACATTCACTAAGTATCTGTTGCTATTGTCCCCCGCTGTGTTCTTTAGATCTTGCACGCGCCTCTTCGAGCTTTGAAACACTCTCTATGCTTCGGAGAAGTAGTTGTGACATCGTGCCCATTGCTCAGTTGTCCACTAATTTTGCAATAAACCTGTCTCTTCACCCCTAAACAGTACATACTATCGACTTGTTTGTAGTTAAACCACCTGATCCTTCTGCGGCTGTAAGTTCGATAGTGTGTAGTGGCACAGCCCGAGCATTGGGTCAGAAATCAACACTTACCAACAAAGCGCTCTATCCGATATAAGGATTTCAACTAATCTAGGTTTAATATCAATAGCACTCAAGGCCGACGACCTCGAAAGACGCTATCTAGGATACAAATAGCTATAGAGAGTTGGAGGTACATCAGGCTTATATGACAGCGTTTCAGGTTTGGTATTCCTTAAAGCCACGTTTAGACTTTAACTATTTTGACTGGCGGTACTCTTATTTCGCCTTGCGCTAGCTATATGAGGCAGTACACATACTTCCTGGTATAGCAAATTCACCGCCCGAAAGCTTTTTAAATCGTCCTTAACTACACAGAAACTTTTCACCTAATACATATAGGCTCAAATACACGGATATTATAGGGGCACTATAGGGGTCCTAGAGGTAGGCTAGGTGTACCCCCTATAGGAGCGTCGGGAATAGCCTCATTTGCGGCCACCTTACCTCGCTGCCGACCACCTTACCGCTAACCCCACCTGACCCTCACCTATTATTACCTTAGTTATGTGCGTGTACTGCGAAGTAATTGAAATGTATAAGTAATGCTGCATTGACCAGTATATAATTACTACATATATCTAGCGTAAGGTGAAATAAGAGAACAGCAAATCGAAATAGTCAAAGTCGATAGACATTCCAAATCAGGAAGGAAATAATCTCTGAGATCTCATTTCTCGAGGCTACGTTGTATTCAAGATATCCAAGATCGCCTTATCGAAAATGATATTTTACTTTTAAGTCATTTAATATATTTCCAAACCTTAAAAGGGATTGTATTATTGTTCCGCCTTCACAATTCGACAGGATCAATACCTCGTCTCGTTCCCTAGATGGTGATACTCGGTTTAGGGAAAGCTGGAAGTGGAATCGCCGCTGGGATGAAAGCACAAGAGTTTAGAGTAAGGCTCTTAGGATTAATAACTCCATATGCAGCAATTTTACTGGCGTTGGGTTTTGCAAGAGAATTCCATCAAGTCTGCTACTCAGGAAGAACCTGCTGTATTCTACTCAGATTCTAGAACATTTTACCTCACGTTTACAAATCAAACGGCAATCTTCGCGGAGAAATGAATTGTTAGAGGACAATCTATCAGAAAGGGAATTAAATAACGAGGTCGTCTTAAAACAGGATTTGTTGAATGTAGAAGTTAAGAGGTAAGAGTGGACTAGTCACATGATAATGCCACTAGCGGTTTGCTAGCGTGGTGGTCTGCGCTCTCGAGCTTAACTTGAGGCCGCACTTCTGATATTACAATACATCGTCAATGATTCCTACAAGGCCACACCAAACATTTGGAGTATCAGTGATATCCCATGTCAACAGGAATTGATGCTAGAAGTGAACGGGCGGAGAGGACCCTGTCATGAAGAGTATGGTAAATAAGATGCCCGCGTGAAAACAGTTCTATAACATGCAACATACTCAAACGCACGGAGAAGGATGAAGCAAGGAACCAACAATGAACAGTTGTCGGGGAGGGTGAGTTCGGGACTACCGAAGCTTTCGTTGACAATCTTTGATGACCTATAGAACATACACATTATAATCGAGTCGATGAGCCATTGATACAGAGAGGACCTGCGCAATTTCGCACATTATATTCGAATTCCCAGATCCGCACCAGGTAACCGCGTCTCTATTCACAACCAAACTCCCAGCAATGCAGTTTTTCGTATCCTATTCGAACAATGCCTGGTGTATAGCCCCCCGATGGCTAGTGTATCGGCTCTATTCGCATGGTCTAGGCAAGAAGAGCGATGCTCTTATCCTCTGCTCTTTGTGTTGAGGATCAAGGCAACAATAAGCCTGCAATGTTTGTCCATTAATGAATGCCCCTAGACTTGTCAAAGTTTGAAGCTGGACTCACCCGTAAAGACCAAGGACTTCTCCGAAAATTAGAATCAAGACCATCCCAACGAATATCCTCGACTGGTACATGTAGGACCGAACGCCCATATCTCCAACAATTCCAATAGCATAACCAGCAGCAAGGCCAGTTAGACCAACTGAAAGACCACAAGCGAGATGCATAAATCCACTGGTCTACTGTTAATTTGAGCGCCCTGTGTGCTGCCGACGATTGATTCTTACTTGAAGAGACTGTAATTCAGGTCTGGAGGAGGGCCCATATCGCCTGCGATTAAGACGGCGATGACGAGCGAGTAGACTGCGATAATACCGGACATGACGACGGGAATGAGTGACTTCACGAGACATTAGCGAGTATTCTTATCCATACCCATCTGTCTTCCTATCATACCTTCATAATCAGATCTGGTCGGAAGGTTCCAACTCCAGAAATTCCAATACCAGACTTCGCGGTCCCGAACGCCGCACCGATGCCTATCTGCCGTTAGTATCCAGCTATGTATCCTCTTATATAATCCTCACATCCGAATGTCATCGCGAAGGCAATGCCGGCCTAGATAGAAGCTGTCAGTCTCGATGAACTGGCAAGTGCTACCAAATTGGGCAACCTACCATTCCGAAGAACGGCGCAAATTTGGGAGTGTAATCAGCGTCTGCCATTGTGACTGCAGCTCTGCGTATATGGATTGAAGCTGATTCGTATCGTGGGATGCGCGGAGTGACGTTGAAGGTTGAGATGATAAGATCGTCAATACCAGCCCGTACTTCGTAGAGCAACAGCTCGGGATTTTGAGCACGTGATATTACATAATCATGACTCAATTGGGACGTTTCAAGGAAAGGCTTTAAAGCCTTGTTGGGTTATTTTCATACATGAGAAGGCCTTTTTCGATGAAAGTATTCCCGTATTTCTCTTCATCTTTTTGTTTATTTACTTAACAGGTTTCCACTATTCATCTGAGCTCTGAGACCCTATCTCTCGCTCCCTTCAATGTGAATGTTGATCCTGGCTGGGCCGACCTAATATCCGCAAACACTAGCGCTCAAGACCACCTGCATCGCAAAGAACCCTGATCCGATCTCCCACTTCCACTTCCACTTCCACTACTACTTCCCACGACATAACATCAAGCGTTAGGCCGTCCGCCACTGCTGTACAACATCTCAATGTGTTTCCTGACTATCAACCTGTCCTTCCGCGACTAGCAATCAGGGGCGTTGGGACCGGCGATTCCCTCGCTTTCTGCAATCTCACCCACAAGCTAACACCGTTTGAGCAGAAACGTTTCGTTTGGGACGACGAAGATATACCCGTGAACGCCTCGCACATCCTCTACTTGCGTCGAAAGCGGTGCGGAGTCTTGTGATCTCTGGGGTGGAGGTAGAACAGATTCCTACTGGGCCCACGAGGTAGATCGAGCAGCCGCAGGCCATCCAGAGTCGACCACAGCGACGCTGACCTTATCACAACAGCGAGATATCATGGCGGACTATCAGCAAGGCCACTCTTATGGAGCCCGTCCGAATGAGTATGGTCATTCCTCCAACAACCAGCGAGATGCCGCGTTCTCGAATATCTTCGGATCTGCCCCGCCAGGTCGATCTCAAACAATGAATTCATCTATCGCTCCACCTCAAAATGGTATCAATGGTCGAACACAGACGATGGGCTCGCAGGCCATGGGAATACAAGGCGGCATGCAGCGACAACCTCCACCGCGACCGCAACAGGGTGGCTACCCAGCCATGCCTCAAGGTGGCACTCAGAATGGGGGTAGTATGTCAAATGGCTATCACCAAGGTCCAAGACCACAGCAACCTGGCCAGGTCTCATCGCAACCTCAACCTCAATATCTACCTCAGCAGATCCGCCAGGACCGACGGCCTTATCCTACACCACAGCGAGTTGATCCGCGTGGCCCGCCTCAGCAGCAACAATACCCTCCCAGACTGCCACAGCAACAACGGTATCAGAGCACCCCTGCCCTCAATTCGGATCCCTATCGCTCTCAGTCAATGGCCAGTATGACCCGACCTCAGATGTACCAACCACCACCAAGCACGTATAATCAAGCACCAGCGAATGCCTTCAGACAAGCCCCTTATCAGGGGCAAGCATCGAAAATCACGGCACAAGGTCGAACTGTCCCCGAGAGGCAAGACGAGCGAACGATGTCGATGACGAGTTATCCTCAAGACCGTGGAGAACATCAAACGATGAGTGGGAGGGTTATACCAAACAGGCGAACATCTTCTGGCCCGCATGATATGCAAAATTTTGCAATCCCAGGCCCAAGAAGTCCAGCCACCGCAACACGTACTACCAGTATGGCATCGACAACGGTTGGGGATATGAGCCGTACCATGTCCATGGCATCGACAATTACGCCATCGGACCGAACCGAGTCGCTTCAACATCGTCCCTCAGTAGCGAAATCCATTAGTAGCGCGAATGGAGGTGGCCGGAAAAAGTCACCGCTGGTATATCCTGCGCTACTATCACGGGTAGCAGAATGTTTTAGGGAGAAAGTGACCGTAGGAGATCGGACTAAGAACGGCCTAGCATACAAGAATGCTTTTAGCGGAGCTGATGCCGTGGATGTCATCGCGTATATCATCAAAACTACGGATAGGAACCTAGCGCTACTCCTTGGCAGAGCTTTAGATGCCCAGAAGTTCTTCCACGATGTCACATACGATCATCGACTTCGGGATTCGGCTGTTGAGATGTACCAATTTAGAGAGACGATGATGGACGAACCCCACGAGGCACCAGAAGTTAATGGGGTGTTTGTGCTTCTAAGCGAATGCTATTCGCCAACATGCACAAGGGACCAATTGTGTTACTCTATAGCGTGTCCACGAAGGCTAGAGCAACAATCAAGGCTGAATTTGAAACCACAACCTGGTCTGCGGCGCGAGAAGTCCGAGGCTAGTCTGCACGATGTCGACGAACCAGACGAGCAGAAACTCTGGATTAATACCGTGTCACAGGAGATTGCTGACAGCGTTGACGAAAGGGAAAAGAAACGCCAGGAGGTTATTTCAGAAATCATGTACACAGAGCGAGATTTCGTCAAGGATTTGGAGTATTTGCGGGACTTCTGGATTCTCCCTTTGCGATCTTCAAATCCAGCTACACCCTCGCCCCTCCCAGAGTCTCGTAAAGAGAAGACTGTCAGAACTATCTTCACAAACATCATCGACTCGCCAAGTATTCATGCTGTCAGCTCCAAATTTGCTGAATCCCTCACGGAGCGTCAAAAGAAGAACCCCGTCGTCGACCATGTGGGTGACATTTTCCTCCACTACGTCCCTCAATTCGAGCCTTTTATTGTTTACGGCTCGAATCAACTGGCGGCGAAATACGAATTTGAGAATGAGCGATCCCTGAATCCTTACTTCTCCAAGTTTGTCGATGAGACGGAACGGAGGAAAGAGTCGAGGAAGTTAGAGCTTAATGGATATCTCACGAAACCCACGACTCGTCTCGCTCGTTATCCACTTTTACTTGAAAATGTGCTCAAATATACTCAAACAGGCAATCCGGATCAGGACACTATCCCTGTTGCAATGACAATGATTAAGGATCTCTTGACGAGGGTTAATGCCGAGTCTGGAAAGGCAGAGAATCGGTTCAATCTTAAGCGACTCCACGAACAGTTGCGATTTCGACCAAATGAACGCGTCGATTTGAAGTTGACAGATGAAAAGCGCGAACTGATCCATAAAGGCACGTTGAAGAAAGCTCCCAACGATCCATCTGATATTCAAGGATATCTGTTTGATCATGCTATGCTTTTGGTTCGTGTGAAAACAGTCGGAAAGAAGGAAGAAGTGAAGGTTTATCGAAGACCTATACCCCTAGAATTGCTTTCGATTCGTGAAATGGACGAGGTCATTCCGAAACTCGGCGTGGTAAAGAGACCTTCCTCTAGCTTGATACCTGGTACGAAATCCACCACAAGTGATAATTCCAAGAAGGAGGGTTTCCCTATCACATTCCGACACATTGGCAAAGGAGGGTATGAATTAACTCTTTATGCGAATACCCCCGGATCAAGAAATAAATGGATGGAACACATTGGGGAGCAACAAGCCATTCTTCGAGCACGCGGCGACTTCTATAACCGTTCCATATTGTCGAGCTCGTTTTTTACTAATGTCAACAGAGTCAATTGTGTTGCGCCTTTTGGTAAGTCCCCGGGGAACACATACATATCACATGCTAATATTGTATAGACGGCGGCCGGAAACTCATCTATGGTACCGATTCAGGAATATTCGTGTCAGATCGTAGAGCGAAGGACCAGGCTGCGAAGCCCATTCGAGTACTAGACGCGACATCTGTTACCCAGATCGATGTTCTTGAAGAATACCAATTGCTGTTGGTGCTCTCGCAAAAGTCCTTATTATCATACCCCTTATCTGCGCTAAATCCGAGTGAGCCGGCCATTGCAAGGAGGCCCAAAAAGATCCAAAGCCACTGCAATTTCTTCAAGACCGGAATTTGCCTTGGTCGTCACTTGGTATGCTGCGTCAAATCCTCGGCACTATCGACTACCATCAAAGTATTCGAACCTAATGATGCCATGTCAAGGGGCAAGAAACAGAAGGGCTTTAAGATGTTCAACAGTGGGCAAGATGAGCTCAAAGCATTCAAGGAGTTCTACATTCCTACCGAGTCATCTTCGATCCACTTCCTTAAGTCCAAGCTCTGCGTTGCTTGTGCTCGGGGATTTGAGGTTGTCTCTTTAGAGACACTGGAAACGCAATCTTTACTCGATCAAGCGGATACATCTTTGGACTTCGTAGCCCGGAAAGAGAATGTCAAACCCATCCACATAGAGCGCCTCAACGGAGAGTTCCTCCTCAATTACTCCGACTTCTCATTCTTCGTCAATCGTAACGGATGGCGCGCACGACCGGATTGGAGAATTGACTGGGAAGGACAACCTCAAAGTTTCGCTCTCTCGTACCCATGGATTCTTGCTTTTGAACTTAATTTCATCGAAATTCGGAACATTGACACAAATGCGGTTCATATTGTGCCACATAAGAATATTCGAATGCTACATACGAGTACACGCGAGGTACGTCTTGAAACCCCCTTTATCCTCATGCTGCGAATGCTAACATTAGTAGATAATATACGCTTATGAGGATGAACGAGGCGAAGATGTCGTGGCGGCCATTGACTTCTGGCCACAAGGGCGGAGACCAGAGTCACAAGTAGCTCCACAAGTGGAGTACCACCCCCAACACCAACACCCTCAAACTTCATCACGGCATTAGCGAGGTAAATGTTGTACACATCGGTTATACTGCTTCCATATCACTTCTGTAGAATTGTCTGGCATATATCTCTGGATTGGCGTCTGCTTCGCCCGGTGCTGTTCTCTCCTACAGTATGTGTGCTGGGCAAGCTCTCCCTGTGGTCGTGGATTTCCCACGATTCGCAACAATTAATAATGGCTTGAAGGTCCACTGTTCAATGGAACGGTGGAACGGCTTTGATGGACTTTGATCGATTTTGTTAATTGTGATGCCCCATGGGATGGATGCTCGGGACTTATTAGTCCCATCTAAGCGATCGGCGTATTGGAAGTGTTCGTTTTTTTCCTGGTTCGTGGGGCAACATCATCTTCTGTACATTGCCTGTGTAGTCTACGATAGATAGAACGTGTATTTTCGTTCTCGCATCCTCTGCCAATCAATGCCACTCAGGCTATGTGAATATGTCAAATGTGTTATATGAGCTCAAGCTGATACAGTCAAAGAGATATATCACGTTAAAAATGTGACGCCACACTCCACATACCGATTTTTGGGTATATAGACTTTGTGACACACCCCCTAGATGTATACGAGGAGAGCGACGACTGAACACCTGTACGCGGTACCCTCTATGAACCTGGAATTGAGCTTTACCTGAGGCTACTGCAATACTATTCTAGAGCTAAGATTTAGTCCTTGATCTACCGATCCTTCGAAGAAACCACGAACACGACTAGTCTACCCACCCACCTATCTCCCCACCTCCTCTCTCTTCTTCGACTCGAACCACGAAGATCCTTCGAAGCTAACCCGATTATACCTATCTTTTACTACTATACGAGTTTCGGAACACACTTATGGGATAGCTAAGGTAGTAGGGTAAGGGATGTGTTTTTAGGTGTTTTCACGAAAACTCGGATTTGTGCGTGCTTACGTAACCGACTCAAGGGTGATTACAAGTGCCTACGGGCCACTCTTTCGAATTGGGGGAAAGCCTACGAGGGGAATACTGGGCGTGAGTAGGGCAAGGAAAGGGTTAAAGGGAAACAGGAGTCTAGGGATCAGAAGGGGGAGGGGAGTTGAGGGGGGGGTGGGAGGAGGGACAGGAAGGGGACGCGGTTTCTTCGTTGTTTTCCTTTGTCTACCCGGGGATCGGCCCCTACTGAAATACTATAACACACGCCGAGGATTGATGGATAATGACTTGAAATAGGCTACTAGCCTATTAATATTGGCTAGTAAATTCCTTAATAGGGGACTTGTCCCCCGGCTAGGAAAATCTTTCCGAAGTGCTGAAAAAACTTCTTGACCTGTAGCTAGTCTACTATTCGGCTTCCAGACCTGAGGCTCTGGCGTCCTACTATAGTCTTTGACTTACACAGGACGTTAAAAGGATAAAACAAACAAACAAACAATAGATGTATACGACAGTACCACTAAAGCACCATAGTACCACATCTAACAACACCTATACAATCCGCTATTACAACCGCCTATAGTATCGCCGACACGCCATATGCCAGCTGTTTATATGACTTGACGAGTACTACTGTATATTGTCGCCCGCATAATCACTGCTAGAGTGGTGGGCGCACTTCTTGTGCCCCACTATTTCGTGAATTACGCGCTCTGAGGCTTGTGTATCCGAAAGTGCTCTAAACGCTGACCGGGCTCATAACTATCACGTTGAAAATGTGACGCCACACTCCACATAACGATTTTTGGGTATATAGACTTTGTGACAAGATATTAATAGGTACAAAGCTACCCCTCAACAGATCGACTACCTTGCTTCAGTCACTCAGTTTCAATTGTCCTAAATGGCAATAACTAAATTTTACCGCCAGACAGCCTAGGTGAGCGGAGCCCTGGGATTTAGTATATCCAGGCTGCCTTTTAGACGGCAAATTCATACAGTGTGAACTAGTAGAAGCTGTTCGGTGACAGATGAAAGCGATCTAATTATGGTCCTCACTTCCCTCCTGTACCTTCCTAACGTACCAATCATGTATGAAGCCTACTCTCTTTACAGCCTACATCACTCCATCACGACCAAAACAATCTACAACACTCCCCAGTCGCCGTTGCCTTTCTTCCTCAACCTTACTCCAATTCCAACCTCTGGCCTCAACCGCGGCATCGAACTCTGATGCAAGCAGGCCTGAAGCGACTAGGAGCTTCTCTGGTGGAATTGTCAATCGACCGCATTTGAAGACGTAGCGAGAAACCGCGGAGGCGTAGACCACAGGCTTCACTTTATTGTCGCCCTCCTTCGGGGTTAGCGCGGAATCAAGGTCGAAGTGACTGGTTTGGCCCTTTCGAACGAAATGAGTGGTGATGTAAATCCACTTTCTATCCCACGTCAGAATCCGACTCTCCATATCATAACTTCCCAAAGGCACGATTTCGCGCTTGAACGAGCAAACTACGCCTCCGAGGATGAGTACTCCGCTCCCCTTCAGTTCCTTAGCAAGAGCCCTACTATGCACGCCCTGGCTCAATTGCGCATAGATGAGTGCACCGCGACTGATGTCGAGATCGGCGAAATAAGTACTGTTGGATTTATGGAGGTTGAAGTCGCATTCCAGGAGTGAGGTCCGGGAGGATGTGGTGGTGGGTTTGAAGACGGTACCAGGAGGCTGAATCCTTACGGGTTTGGAAGATTTTGAAGGCGCGTGTTTCAGCCAGGCGTGGAAGACGCGGAGCTGTATTTTATAGTAAGTTGAGGACATGTATGTTGGTGGGCACTGTTATGGGAAAGGGAGGGGGAACTTACGTGCCATGCGAAGGGTAAACTTTTCCAGTTTAAGAGCAAGAAGATGCTGATTGCGATTACCCAAAACATTGTGCTATAATATATGAGTATGGACGACCTGGAAATTGCTCCTTGTGAATTTGGTCTTGGAACACGTGTATTTGATGAGGAAATATGAAATGTAGAAATATTGTTTTGTGAAGCTCAAATTCGGTACAACTCCCTGAAATTTTCACCAATTTAGCCGGAGGTAAGAATTAGTCAGAGGAAGTCAGCTCAACATACATCTTGCAGAAATACCGAATTTAGGACCGAAAGTTAGGTAATCCTTACGCTTACCACAGTGGGTGATTTAATAAAATTATTTTAATTTGCTACATTGCCTTCGTCTATCCTAAACCTTGAATTATGAAGAATTGGGCTATCACTGGAGACAGCCTGATACTCCTGCTTTGGTCCAAGGTCAACATATTCTATTTATATTACGAAGAATAAGACTCATACTCTGGTCTGACCGTATAAAATGCGCGCGACGCCAACCTTAAAAACAAGTCATTAAACGGTAAGCCAGCCAAGGAGAAAGTTCGAACGAGTAAAGACGGTTTTCTTTATTCGGTACATTGCACCTCCAGCTGAACAGAAGCTTGTTCTCAGGATGTTTCATTGGCTTTTAATCTAGCTTTTCGATCAAAATGGCAACAAGTCTGAATCTGGAGCTTTTTATTACAACAAACTCCTTAGACAAACTCAATCTTTGAAGCCGTAGACACCTCTTGATCTAGCTCTTACGTCTAGAGTCGAAGATAACGAGGGAAATTTGTGGTCCAAACCATCCATATTTTCTACTTTGGAATCGATTATGGGTTCGCAAACTCCTCTCATTGAAGCATGTCACCTTGAAAGCTACCCAGAGGCTTCGTCTTCTGAATCTACAAAAAGTTGTGGTCCTACACGCAGTCTCGTCGGCACCCGTCGCGCTGTACCTTATAACGCCGTTGGACAACAAAGGCCCAGCTGGGCTATTCCGAAATCCTTTGTTTCGGATCCCCTACACGCGAACTTGGCTCTCTTAGTCTTGTTATTAAACCCATATGGAAGTTTAATTCAACTAAGTGACCGAAGTCAAACTTAAAATTAGATGTACCGGTACCGAGATAGTAGTACCAACCGGGTATTGTTTATAGGAACATAGTCAAAATCTACTGTTCGATGTCTATGCTAATGTAAACAGTTGTTGGGCTACTTAACCAACCACAGATCGTAAGAAGGACGCTACGGCCAAAAAGACCAAGTGACTGCACCGGTACCAGCACATCATTTCTCTGCACTTTTGTGTCTAGATAGGACGATCCCATCATCTCATTTTGTGATCATGATTGCATTGGATACCATATATAGAATACATCGCAAACGCCATTCCCTACGCACAAATACACTAGATGCGACTACAAAGGACGCCACATATACACATGAAACCGTATTCAACAAAGGTTAAGGAAAATATTAACGTAGTGGTCAGTAAATCCGACACATTAATACCCTAGTAGGTATCGATACCCAACTCTGCCAGAGCCTGATCCAGATCGAAATCAAGACGTTCATTTGGCTCTAGGTCGCGATTCATCTTATCAGCATCACGTAACAGGACTATAGCCTCAGTAGTCTCCTTGAGTTCTTTGCGCGCCCAGGCGAGGTCTATCATGCCTCTGATCATGATCTTGGGATCTGCGCCTAACTCGTATCGTTTGAGGATATTCATGGTTCCCGTTTGAATCGCGAAAGAGGTTTCGTAATCACCTGCGTCCGAGTAGAGGATGGCAAGGCTGACTTGACTATCGTAGTATTCCGACAAAAGGGAATTGAGTGTTGTGGTATCCTTGGTACGAGAGAGCTGTTTGAGATTGTTTAGATACTGAGTCCCCTGCTCGTGGTAGATGAATGCTAGCACGTCTGTACTGTGAAGCGTGACTGAATCGTCGAGACCGAGATCGGATTCCTGGTGTGCGAGTAGGAGTAGTTGCATCTCGATGGCTTCCGTAAAATGTTTATAGGCCACGTATAGAGCGACGAGAGCTTCAATATTTGCTGTGATCTGGGGGGTCAATCGAGCGTTCAAGTCCTCCTGCTCCGAGTAAGCGTCATGGCCGAGCATTTCTGGGTTGGGCTTTGCTTGAGCGCTAGCACTGAAGGCTCCCATTACCATGCTCTTTAATTCGGCAACATCCTTCGATAGACTTTGGTCTTCTCCCTCGATTGGCTGATATTTGAAGTTAACGATCCAGTCATAAAGTGTCTGAAGGTAGAAGTATTCCGAAATGACGAACAAATCATTTTGAGACTTGATTGTATCAGGATGCTCGGCTCCCAACAACATCGATCGGATACTAAGTGTTACCCTCATTTCATTCATTGCCTGAATGACATCCCCAATATGAGCTTTAGTTAGGGCAAGTTCATGTCTAGCATAGACAGTGTCCAGGTGATTCTCGCCTAGCATCTTGGTTCTCGTTTCCACGATTTCAACTAGAGCACATTTTGACGCAGCAAGATTACTAGAGTGTCGTTCGCACACAGCAAGTTCCAACTTAGAAGCGAGCGTATCAAAGTGCTCATTGCCGAAGAAGTCGGATCGAAGCTTAGTCGATATCGTGAGGAATCGAGCAGCTAGTGACAAATCGCCTCGCCCATTTCGACAAGCTACAGTACCTAGACAATGTATGGTAGCGTAGAGAGTTGGAGCAGGAAGTGGCAAGAGCAGGTCCTCTTTCGTGGAACCTGATAACATGGACTTGATCAAATTTACTGCTTCGTAAACTAAATCTAGTGCTTTTTGCATAGATTCCACGGGCCTCTGCCCATCTCTAGCTATCGGCTCGGAGGAAGGCGCTTGGTCAACATCTTTGATGCGCAGAAGTCTTCGTTGCTTCGAAAGTAACCCCAAGAGTATTCTTTCCGCAGTATCCCAATCTTCTAGACGCCCGTACACCGTGGCCAAATTGCACATGTAGGCGAGCGCCATTGGGTGGTCTTCTCGCAAAGATGACGAGGACAAGTCGATAAGATCTAGTTGTGTTTTGAGCGCCATCTTAAGTTCTCCCCTTGCGATATATACAGACGTAAGTGCGTCTTGGGAATGCATGGTCTGTGGATGAATCAATCCAAGGACAATCGAATTAGACTGGACCAATGATTTTGCGGTTGTCTTCGCGGTAGTGAAGCGTCCTTGCATTCGATAGATGAAGACGCGCACTGCAAGGGCCTTTAAGGTAGAAGGGTGGTCTTTCCCTAGTGATGTGGTCATTCCATCAACAGTTTTGTTGCACTGTATTTCAGCTTCATCAATGCTCCCTCGGACGGCTAGGAGCCAGGCTCGGAGCCACCAACATTCTAATGTTGCAACATGACGGCTGCCTAGTTCTTTCTCCATGACTTTAGAGGAAGCGTTCAAGAGCGCCAGTGATTCTTCATAGTTCCCGGAGAAGACGTTTATCAGGGATCCGTTGACTTGGATTCTAGCTAGTCGTAGCTTCAGAGACCTCTTCCATGGCCCAGGCCCATCTTTTGCCTCGTCAGAACGATTCTTAGCTTCGCTAAGTACCTTTTTATTCATCAACAGAGCCTCTGTGTGCCGTCCATCATGACAAACTACTAAAGACATGGCGTTCTTACCAGATTCCTTCAAAATATCGGCAGCCTCCACAAAGGATGGATCTGAGGTTTGGGTTTGCGCCATGCATTCATTGATTCGTTTAATCTGCTCTTCGAGCATGTCATAGGCCTTCTGATAGTGTCCTTGTCGATCGTAACCGATGCCGAGCCATCTTTTAATATCCCACGTTGTCCGGTGCGACTTTGGAAGCTTTTCGTCCCCGATTCGATTAAGCTCTTCTAACTTGTTGACTGCCTTCCATATCTTGCCTTGTTGTAACCAAGCTACGGCTAAGTTGCATTGGGCAGTAATTGTCCAGGAATGATCATTTCCTGCCTCAATTTCGAGTAGAAGGTCTTGATAGATTTGTGCAGCTTGGTGGAAATTCCCACGGTAGTGGTAATCGCCAGCGAGTTGCGATAGCTTCTGCAGCTCCTGTCGTCGATTCGAGTTTAGAATCTGGTGTTGTTGTTCTTTAGGATCAACCACTTCAACTATTTTCCTCTGAGCAAGCGATTGTGCTACGGCCCGTGCTCTTGATTCATGGTTCAGTCTCGACTCCGGTTTTGGAGACCGAGACATTGATCTTGAGACAGTTCGGGATTCTAGATTTGAGCTGCGTCTTCTCAAGTCTCGTGCCATTGATCGCTCTAAGCAATCATGAGGGACATTTGTAGACTGGCTGGGCGGTGCCTGTGGAGGAATATCCTGAACTGTTTGCACAGGCTCCGGTGGAGGGGGCAACTTGTCAGTAGTTTGGTCGAGAGTAAATGCTTTTCTCAGACCTTCCACACACATCTTATGTAGATCATCATTCTGCTGGATGTTTGGTAGAGAAAGGTGTTGGCTGTTGAGCTCCTTTCCATCGTTGCTACTGGCGGAAGACGAGCCCGTCCCTTGTCTACTATTGCTCTCACGAAAGCTCCGTCGCCGAGGCTGTTTATAATGTTAGAAGTGACTCGTTGGCGGCCACAATGCGTTGATGACAGATTGGAGGTTTACAAAAGTGGTTACAAACCATTTCTTCGTGCCCTTCCGGGACATCAAAACTCTCCACTTGGAACGAAGCTCCGGAATTCGTTAGCAAATCAAAGTTGGTTCTCGTCCATTGTATATCAGAGAAGTCTAAACTCCGCTCTCCGTGTTGCTTTGAACCCTTGGACAACCTCTGAAGGAAATTAAATTTGTATTTATCCCAATCAATATCCTCAGCGAGTTTTGGCAATCCAATGAATAGCACAGCTATAGTAGATTGTGCAATAAGAAATGACTGATGTCTAGCTAGAGTCGCTTGGATTACGAAACTAGCAATCCCGTGACCAAGAAAGACAAATCTACGATCCGGTGTTCGGCGCTGAGTAAGTCAGAACGGTCTCGAAAACTCGCACTGAATAGAGAAATTGACCTTGAGCCTCTCAATGTAGAGGTTGAAAGCCTCTGAAACTTGCAGAAGCTTTTCTCTGCCGTTTAGAATGAGCTCAACGAGGTTAAAACTGAAAGTGTAGATGGCGGCCGCAGTGATATCGGGCACAGTCAGGTGTCGGAGCCACGACTTCCATGATCGTCGAAGAGACTTGAAGCTGGCAGTATCAAGACCATGAACGAATATAATGGTACTGTTTGAAGTGTAAGCATTTGAAGAAGTTATCACAACAGGGATATCAGACTCATTGGATGATCTCTTGTTGTTTCCTGCCATCGCCGGTCTCAGCTCCTGGAGCCTCCCAATAGACTAGGGATGTATTGTGAGCGCAAACAACCACATTAAGGGTAGATTCGAAGATTCTCACCGGTGGAGACATTCTGATATCCTTATACTCTTCTGTCGGCGTGATTCGAGGCGTGACAGCCTCGTAGCCAGACAAATCGTTCGGTGAAGCAAAGTCAGGAGGGCGAAGAGAAAGCGCCCTGAGGGGTTTCATTTTCAGCTGCAGGGCAGCTCAGCCTTGTCCAACCCTCCATAATGTGACGTAAGGCATACCCCCTGTTTCAACCCTTTTAAGTGATTGCCATTCCAAACCATCGTGCATGATTCTCGCTTAAATTCACCAATTGTAGCGGCCGGCGCCACGCCTTTATCGGATTGTAAGGCTCTGCACTTCAAGAAGCAATACAACCCGGCCAAAAAGCAATAGATTACTTCCTAAAGGGTCGATGAGGCTTGAGTAGACTATGAACCGGTGCCGTCGCTACACATATCGATGGAGATGGCACTGGAGGCCGGTCTACTCTGGCCGCCAAGATACGGCACATCACGAGAAAGTTGGAAACACTTCCACGTTCATGGCCAGATCGCTTCTCTACAGGGCGTAGCAAGATACCATTTTATTATGGAAGACATTGTCAAAGTATCTATGGCATTCGGCGAGTGGTAGAAAAGCTCCAACCATCACAGCGGGATCGATTGAGCCGCCCGTCAAGAGCCTCGTGCTTGGTCATACCTCAGAACTTCAACCCCCAGACGCATCGCGTAATAGGCCACCGACAGCCTCAATCCTTCAACAGATTTCACTCAGTATCACAAGCCCTAAGCAACCACCAGTCAACTGATAGGTCCAATGGATCATCTAAATCTTCCTCTTGGGGAGGTCTTCCGTCCTCTTCACTATGGCAATGCTTTCAGAAAGAGCGAGCACGATTTCCATACCTTTCCAAAGGAAGTGGGATGGAGGTTGAATGGACAAGAGCTCGAAGTGACAGGCGAATGTCGAATAACCGATTTCAACCAGTTCATGCAATCCTGGCTTTTCTTCGGGTTACTCACAACGGTTTTGCAGGATGAAAATTGGTCTCAAGATGATTTCATCATTCAAGCAAGCGACAGGATTAAAACCGGCGAATTGAAGAGGTATCTAGAGAAATGGGAGGAAAGGGAGGCCGCAGATCTGCCCGGACAGACCCTTCGTATGATTAAAGCACAGCTTGCACTCGACAAAGCGTGCAAATTCGTTCTTCTCTACTGCACGTTAGACGGACAGAAAAGTTTGAAAACCCCCAGGGAGATCGATCAGGACCTGGCGCTATCGCTCATGGTATTGGGAGAAACCCTTACAAACGCGAAGGCCAAAATTGTGAAAAGAGTTGGATTTACCATCCGTGGCTGGCATGGCGACGCCAATGAAGGATGGGGAACTCCTTCGTGCGTAATTGATGGTATGATAGAGGATGGCTGGTGCCCTCGCACGATTCACATGTTGAAAGGCCAATTGAGGTCGCATGTAAGCCCGCTAGATTAACACATCTAACGAATAGTATTGCTGATTACGCGAATACAGGCTACCTCTCTACTCTTTGCATTTAAGTCACACCAAGGTGTCAAATTTCATGGCCATGATCACTGCGATGACAATAGATGCAAAGTCAACGCCAAGGACAGCAATGGCGGCAAATACAAAACCCATCATCATTCACCCCTATGTCCCGACTCCAAGAACCCAGACGTCAAGAAGTGTTATCTGATCGGCCCGGAAATACCAAAGCTAATTGATACCATTAAAAGCGGGTGTATCCCCATTCTAGAATATAGGAAAAGTAACACCGAAGACAAATGGATTGTTGATGTTGAGAAGCATAAACCATACGTGTCATATGCAACAATTTCCCACGTTTGGACCGATGGTTATGGAAATCCGGAGGAGAACAAATTGTGGAAATGCCAATTGGATTACTTTGACACGCTTTTCAAGAAGGTTCCCGAAAAGATCCCATCTGCAAGATGCACCAGGTTCTGGATTGACACATTAGCAATACCTGTCGACAATGCATACAAAATAGAGAGACGTCAAGCCATCCAGAAAATTCACGATATCTATACCAAGGCAAAATACACAGTCGTCATAGATAACGGCCTTAATCAAATGCCATCTGGTGGAGACTATGAGCAAACAGCAATGAAAATCCTAGCTAGCGGGTGGATGCGTAGGCTTTGGACGCTTCAAGAAGCGTACTTAAGCCAAAGGCTGCTTTTTGCTTTCCAGAAAAATGAAGTCCGTAATTTGGATGATCTCGAAGACATGTATCCGGAGGCGAACGAGGTATTGGCTTCTAACATTCCTGCTGCAGCTCGAAACTACTTCTACAACCTTCTTGGTAACGATCGGAAATCGCGTATTCATGGTGTGCAGACGCATGGTGCCGAGTATGGACTTCTAGCTAGTGTATGGCGAGCGGCACAGTGGAGAGTAAGTTTGTTGTTAGTGTTGCTTACTACGAGAAACTAATCAAGACTTCAGACAACTGGCCATCTGGAGCATGAGACATTGGCTCTCGCAACTTTACTCAATCTCGATTACCAGGAGGTAGCTTTTAAGAGAGCTGGCTACGTCTCAACAGCTTACACGCCAGAAGCCAAATCGCAGGGGAAAAGGGACGAAATGATGAGTGATCTCTGGGCGTTACTTGATGAAACGTGTCCCGGATCTATTCCTTCGGGTATAATTTTCTTGCCGGGTCCTAGGCTATCTATTGAAGGATTTGGTTGGGCACCAAAGTCATGGATGTCTGGCCAGCAAATTGACTATCCAGATCCACTATCCAGTATGTTAACGGGGGCAAAGCTAGTGAATGGAAAGGGGCTTGAAGTTCACTATCCAGGCTTCTTGCTACACGCTGGGAACCAAGACTCTATACTACAGGAGAAAGGAAAGTCATTTCACTTCCCTAGCGACAATACCCTTCTGGAGTGGTACCAAGTCACTATAGCCGAGGATTTGGCTAGTGATCGCGGTACTTTCTTGGAGGGCGAGGGAAAGTTCGCAATTATTCTTTGTCGACCAAGAACTCGCGAGCAAGACGAGATTGCGCTATTGGTAAAAATCAAACGGGAAAAGAAACAGCGATTGGCAGGGAATCAGACTCCAATAACGATTTACCACGTGTACATTGTCTGTCGTGTTCGGATTAAGCGAGAGACGGGCCTCAGCCAGCTGTCAGAATGGAAAGGCTTTATACATAAATCTGACGAAGATGGCAACAAGTTTGTCTGTGGCGAAGTGCTCGACAGCAGTCAACGGTGGCATGTCGATGGATTTCCTACACCAGGTGAGAGCCACGAACCGGAAACCGATAGAGTTGGCGAGTTGCCAGTGGCCAGCAGAACCACCGCAATACAACGCGATAGGGACTTAGAGCCACCCGGTGTACAGCAATTCCCACCAGTATCAGCAGCAGCAGGAGGCGTGCGACGCGGCACGAGAAGTTCTTTGGCTCGACGATCAACAGGAGAGCTACCAAGACTCGGAAGACCTACCAGCACTACGAGCCTCGTGTCCACGAGAGCTGCTCATTCGGGCACAAATTGGGCAGCTACAAATGGTTCCACTCGAGAAGGCCCTGGGTCAGCTCCAAGGAGACAATCAACCATGTCTGTTGGTGAAAGTTCTACGCGGGGGCGGAATTCTGGAAGAGGAAGAGCAACGGCTGCAGCAGGAGTTGGCAGTTCCACTGGTACTCGGATTATGACTGCATCTCCCACTCCAATATCACGCCAGGGGACCGGAAACTTGGGGTAGATCAATTCCTCGGCGTTACACGAAAATGGGTGTACTGGTATGCTTAAAACCAAACACGTCTGGCGGTTGAATACTCTGGTCATCTGTAACATGAGGCATGGATATGATTTGCACGGCCACTGGCTTTGGGCTAATGATACACATAACTAATTTTGTCATAGTTGCTAATATTCCATGCCAAGAAGGCGTCGTCGATCTTAGACACTTTCTCCAATTCCTCGTTGATCTATATCATAATATAATACAGATCTCTCAAACTATTATTTAGTGTCGGGCTATATCTAACTCGCTACGAGATATGTGTTAGCTTTAATTCATTTCCTCCATAGTTTATTGTTTCTTGCTTGGACGAGTCTTCGAAAGTCGTCCGTCAGTGTGGTCAATAATTTATTTCTGCACAACTTCTGTTATAACTTTCCTCTAATAACTGAGAAAATACAGCACATCCTTGCACTTGCAAACTTCCTTTGTATTCGTCCTACAACTATACCTATCATTTCATTCCACGGATTCGGCTGCGAACATAGGCTCCAATATTACACCTGCTCCAAATTTGACAAGAGTCTTTAGGCCAACCCATAGCGAATATATAACTACAAATGGGAACAAGGAAATATTAACATTAGGTCAAAGTTATGTGATTTACCCCGCCCAATCCAACGGTTTGTACATCTCATCGATACTTAAATTAGCGGATTGTCTCCTATTTGGCGAGCCAACATCCGGCATAGGACCAAGGGAGGAAATATTCTCATGACTTCCAATGCCTCTGTGAACAGGTAAAGGCTGTAATCCCAAATTCCAGGAGTTTCTCCACCCCATGGATTGGACATCGGTCCCAAAATTTGTTGACCCGGACAATCGACGTCCTGAGGAATTTTCTGGGGACTGGGCATCTGGGGACCGCCGGGGAATAGTAAGCTCTACCGGTCTTGTGGTGTCCTCATGTCGACTTGTTCTGTATTCTGGGGTCTTTTTCCTCATCTCAGCCTGGTTAAGACGAGTCGAGTCTCCTATCTCTATAGCTTCTGGTTTATGAGGATTCTCTTCCTTTTCCTTGGCTACTTGTATCTGATATCTCGGCTGCATGGACCTCGGGAACCCACGTCTATCAGCCCCCTTCTTTCTCTTCTCGTCATAATAACATACTCCTCCTTCCCTTTTACCCTCTACTCTCTTCCACAGCTTGAACCAATCCTGCTCCTCCTTTCGGAGCTCTCCAGGGAAGAATTCTCCAACCAGATTGCGACCAAAATCCTCGTACGTGATTTCGAGGTCCATGAGGCCGTCCATCAATTCCCGAGAGACAATAGTATCAACGAGGAGGAGTGGGAGATTCCTGTCCTTGGGGTCGCGGCTGATTGCTGCCACCATGGCGTTTTGGAACATTCCTATACCACCGACGAGGAGGAGATACCAGGTATGCGATCGTAACCCTGCGACGGAGATCAAGAGGGCGATCCAGAAGAGACATTGGACAGAACACACAATGATGGTAATCCAGAATCCGAATGGAATACCGTTGTAGGTCAGTGTTTTTCGTGCTAAAGACCCGTCGGAATGCTGTTTCTGCTTCCCATTCTCCATGATCTTCTTTGACAGCAACTTGAATTTATCCCAAAGTCTCGTCGACCTAGGTGTCTCCCCTCCGGAGAGTTCTTCCAAATCCAGACTCTCCCCACAGCCAAGTACAATCATGATATCCCTCGAACCATTCCCAGAGGTAAGCGCAAAGTTCTTCTTAGATTTCCGTCTGCTTGGCATCTTTTCTGCTTTCCATTGAGGTAGTAAAGCAAACACCTGGGCTAGAATGGTTCCTGCACCAGTTATCATGAATATCCCCCATTCTCCATACAGCCCCAGCGGTATTGCAGCAACACCCAACTGTAGTACCATCACGGCAAGCCCGTACTGCCTCAGTTGATCGAACGCACTCGCCAGCGTCTTCTCGGCTCTCTTCTCCGCCTCATAAACCGAGATTCTCAACGCCGCCCCATGAAGTGGGTGTCGCTTCGACATTCTCATCTCATTGTCCCTCAAAAGACGCCCAATGATCCAATTCTTATTTTCTCTTACATACCCATTCTGAAGATTGAACACCTTGACAGGATAATCTGGTTCTGGAAGGAGGCGACCATCCCCGACTATTCCAAGTATTGCTGTGAAGGAGTACGCGACCCAGCCGAATGAGAAACAGACGGGTGTAAAGAACCCTTCTGCCGTCTGGGCGAGAGCTTTGCGGACGACGTCCCCGCCGATGATGAGGAGGACGGAAAGCACATCGCTGGGATTGGTCCATTGCGAGGATAGGAGATCCGAGGATGAAGATGAAGATGTTTGTGCCCCGACAGTGCTGAGATTGCTCACAGCGGCCGACGTGGTTCGAGTCTCATTCCATGCCCTCCTGATATTCTCGACGATGTTCAAATACCCGCTCAACCGGGGTTCAGCGACTACAGGCATAATAACATCAACTCAATCAATTCATTCAAAGAGATCGAAATACGCTTTTCAATCTCAAAATACATCATGTCTCCTCGCGTCTTTTTGGGTAAGATCTTCAATGCGGTACTCCGTAAGGCTTTGGGATCATCTATAGGCAATCTCCATTTGGCTCTCCCCATGCAAGCCACAAACGCCCTAACCTCAGCTTGTACGCCTCCCCTAACCCGAAGTAGGTAACAAGATAAGACAATGAGAGAAAATGACACCCACAATTGTAACCCAATAAGCCACTATTCATCAAACTTGGTCACATTGCCATATTCGTCGGGCCTGAGTAACCTGCCATCTTGCTACTCGGCGACTTCCAGAGTATCGTGGACAGTTTGGTGGGCGAAAACTTTGCTTATTGTGTGACTAGAAGCGGTCGCGAGATGGTAATTTAGATTGGTTTGGGCAGGGATGTAGTGGGCGAACGTACTCGGTAGACGATGATGGGTGTCTTGGTAATTGGTAAGGCAGAATCAGCGTGCTCGGCTATTCTGCCTTGCTGCCTTCTGGTTTGCCTCCTGATCTTCGGTAAAATAAGGCTTATAAAGTGTGTTCGAAATTCTCGTTGAGTCAATTGGTGTTGTTTGTTTGTTTGTTTCTTGGTTTTATTTTGCTGTCTGAGTCCTCGATTATATAACACATTAGGCAACCTCTTGGTGTTTTTGTATTTCACTCTAATAATCCACGGGTTTATGAAAGACAATCTAGTAGAAGATGAGCGGTTGGAGACAGTTTTTACGCAATGAGATTTCCTCACTATTTTCCCTTCTAGCGAGAAATCAATTTGGGTTTCAGTATAGGGAGCGTGCAAAGTCATCCTCCGTCAATATAGGTACTGTGCATGATTCGGTAGTGCCGTCGGTTGCAAGAAGACACCATTAACCCAGATGTCCTCAAGATGGTGTGTATAGATATACGTTATACTTACAGAAATGAATCTATGAATATGGGTAGTATACTAGCATTGGCTCTTTCTCTTCGGTGAAGTGACCTCGCAAATCTCGATAAATACAGGATTTACCCAGAAAAACCGCGAGCCCATCGTCCATGGGGAGACCAATCTGCGATGCCAGTTAATGATCTGAGATTCCCAAATTGTGCCACGCTCAATTTTGAGGTTATGGAGAGTAGATTTAACGGATTTGATAAAGGACGCCCATTCTCTATATTTCATCGTCCTCAAACCACTGTGGATGTCCCAGGCCATTATATGTATAGGTCATTCCATGATGAAGATCGGGACGTATATCGTGACCAAGAGAACGAAGGGTTAGGTCCCGCAGGCCCGTGCATCGACCTTCAGGACGTTTTAGATGGCTTTTAATCAAGCCGGCGTCTTATTTGCGCCTTGCGGCCCTCGTTAAATTTTTTCGATTCTAAACATCGTAGCCTTCAGGTATCGGCATTCCCTAAATCTTATCGGGATCTAAGGACACTAACTTTATAGGATCGATAGAATCGACGAAGGACTTCACAAACCCAAAGGGTATTTGACCGCCTAGAGTCATATGATAGATGTTCTTAAAGATTGACGGGGGGCTGCGAATGTCTCTCCCCTCTACATGTGTCGCAAAATCAAGTGCCTTGACGTTTTCAAGGAGCTTCGGCTATTGCATCAAGACTTATGTCGGGTGGCCTACCATATTGTGGAGGGGCGGGGTCCTTAGGGTCGTCTCCAAGGTCGAAAGCATCGAAGTCATCGAAAATCAGGTGCGTCCAACGAAGGATATTCACAGATCTGGCGTACTCACTTCTTTTACATTGTGGCGATAAGGATAACTGTCGTCGAATCACAGGTCCAAAATCGCCATAACTATCAGTGTAGCCTTATGGCAAATAATGCCCTTGTCGTCGTTCAGCATCAGATGTCCTATCTTCCTTAAGACAACCAATATCAAGGACGCGGTAGAGATAAAGAGTGGCCTGGGAATTTAGCTGACGAGAAGTTCGAGTGAACACAGCTCACTTGTACCCAATTGACGAAAAATCGCATCTTGAATTTCAGGGATGAGACTGCTGAAGGGTATCGTATCTAGCCTTCGGCTTTAGACTTTTCGTCGTAAGTGGGGGGTGATGAATAGTCCGAAGTTACGTCAGTAGGCAGATGTGAACTGGTGAACCAATTTTTATGCTCCTATTTAAGATTTATCGACGCCTCAATGCTGCACAGAAGTAACCTTAGGCGGTGCAGACAACAACAAGACAAACTAGATGCTAAGTCTAACTACATGCTAATCTAGGAATTCATTCGATATGAGAATTGTTCAAAAATTGATTAACGTTAGAAGGAAAATCTACACTATGAAATTAATTCATTGGTAAAACCCGAGCACAAATGTAAAAGTTAGAATGAGCGAGGGCTTTCCAAAAGTAAGAGAAGAAGAGCATAGAAGAAATTCTAGCTACGTAGCTCACAGATGACTACAATTCCGCCTAGAGTGGAACATGGAAGCTGTCACCTCACCGTAAGTCAATTTTCTTCAACAAGACAATGGAAAGTAAGCGAAAGTGCAGGGCCAACACAAAGTGTCAATTATGCCCTGTATCCTCCTGCCATTTATATAAGCCACCACCGATAAGTATAGGTGCTAGGGGCTAACCTATTTTGCAATGGCACATACGTTGGCGTGTCTCTAGAACAAGTCGGTACAGAATTCGAAGCTCTCATCGATACTATTCTAATATCAAAATCGTTAAAGCTCTCGACATCTTAGCTGTTGGTTAGATACGGCGACACGGTACCGAGGGCTACATCCTCGTAACAGCATACACCAATCTAGCCATAATGCGTGCTTTAACAGTTTGATAGGTAGGCACTCGCGCCAGCAGCCAGACCTTCATTAATTATGCCAACACCCAAGGAGAAGAAACCACCGAACTCTTTAAACTGAGTCAGAACGCCTTTAGCGAATACCATCTTATCAACTATAGATAGGATATCTAGGATCTCGCTACCGTAATCAAATACGGCCCGAAGATCGCTTCTATGACGGAAAATACTCCATTTTTTATCAGGGGACAGTGGGAAGCCATTACCCAACACTATAGCGCCCATCTTGGAAACCTGGTTGGACCATACAACAGAGTCAATAGTCAAGATTTAACAAAACATAGCGCCGTGCTTCCACTTTGGTTCTGGACACTTTTGAGTACGAGAACACGCCTAATAAGCTTAACAAACTAGAAGGGGATTGATATACGATGCTTCGCAAGGTTCAAGTTTCATACTTGCAGGAGTCGTGGAGGTAAACATCAATGCTACCGCACTTACACCGACGACTGTTCCTCCAACAAACGCTGAGGGGAGACTTCTCTCCAAGAAGAACCGTGAAACTCTGAGCAACGACACCACAAGGACTACCACATAATTGCTAAGCAAGAAACTCATGATTGGGGTATAGAATTTGAAGAGTAATATGTAAGGTCTAGTGGCAAGCAATTCAATCCTACCTTCGTCTATTGAGCTAGGGAAGCCGAGCATAATAAGCGATTCCCATACAACACCTTCCTCGGTCTCTACCCCACCGCAGCCACCATTACAGCGGGCCCCAGCAAAAAGTGTCTTGAAACATCTTACTCAAAAGCCACACAGGCGGGGACTTCGAACTTTCAATTCCTCGGCGATGTCCCCCCGACATGGAACTTGGAAGGTAATGTAGTGGACGGATTCAGAACACTGCCTTTCACGATTTTGAATGTGACAGCACCAGGCCTAGTCAAACAGCCGCCGACGTATGGAGATTTGCTTTATATCCACATCTACTCTAACATCACATATTTGTCCTATCCAATTTTAGCCGTGTTCCAACAACGGCCTTCGATATTGAGTATTCCTGTTGAGGATCTGCATAACCAATCACAACGAAGGGACAGTGGGAATGTTACTAGCAAGTTCCTCTGGTCTGGACTATAATAGACAATTGAATGATTAATTCCAACCCAGAATGGTCATTTTGTCGAATTAGCAGCTTTTACTTGGAACCCTTTGTCAAACGTGTGACCTTTTTTAAGGGTTTGCAACAACGTAACTCGTAAGGTTCGGTCCTCTTAAAGATTTCCTTCTTCTATTAGCCTTACTAATAAGCAACGCGACTTTCCAGGCTTCTCGTCCTCGTTTCATCTCTTTCCTTTCTCACCTCAGCATCGTGCAGTATGACAGTTACCTTTCCCGCATACCAATCGCCGGATTGGACGCTGACAGCTGCCGAAGAAAATCCTTAGCACTAAATGCGCAATGGGGACGGATCATGAACCAAGTGGTATTTGACGCTGAATTGATCGATCAGTGTTTTTGTTTGTTGTTTACAAGATGACAGTTGACTAGAGCTGTGGTCAAGGCCTTGGGCATACCATTCATCTCGAAGCCGTCTGGTTCCTCGAGGGAAAGAGTCAATGATGGAGTCAATGATAGATAAGTCATGATGAGGGTGGGTTCGTGTATCCATTGTCTTCTAGCTCCCCTCGAAAGTTTAGGTTATCAGCGAAAGCCAAAGTGGAATTTCGCTACTATGTAACTAGTACGTTTTCCCTTGACTTTCCACTTTGGAATCTTGCTGCCGAATCTATTGCACGTGTTCGAAATGTATCACTTCAACGAGCAGGACCCGACAAGTTCATCGAAGGGTTCTTCAGCGTTCCATCTATATTATTTTATTGCGTTTAATTCTACTTCACGAACCTGCAAGCCCCACTATAGTTGGCGTCCGTGGGGTAAATCTCGGGCAAGCTCGTATGTCATCCTAAACGTTCCTACGTCTACTTCGTATGACCCCCATCTTTGTCAACGTGGCAGCGTCCCCTCAGATTATGTTACTTGATGGCTTACCAGAAACGGGGAACCCGGGTAATGAAATGCACTCGTGCGCTGGTCGATTCGATCAACGCTGCATAAATGAACCAAGTCATGTAAGGTTACTAGCTCGTTGTCGCTTCCCCGAGTTCCCCGCCCTTCACTCTGGCCGACCAGATCTTGGAGGCAAAGTCGATTGAGTGTTCACCATTTTTGAAGATTTATATTTAATAAGTCATTTCCTAGCAAGAGATAGTATCGATACAATGTCTTCGTACCCAGAACAGACACCCGATTGGTGTAACCTGAAAGTCATTCATAGAGATGTCTTACCACCTCGAGCTTCGTTCTTCAATTACAAAAGCGTATCAAGGGCATTATCATACGATTCGAACAAAACAGAAACTTTTTATCTAAATGGCACATGGAAATTTCAACACGCAAATTCCCCATTTGAAGCACCTAAGGGTTTTGCATCTCCCGATTACGATGTGTCTCGATGGAAAGATATCCAAGTACCCTCAATGTGGCAGCTGGAGGGATATGGAAAGCCAGAGTACTCAAACGTCGTATATCCCTTCCCAGTCGACCCTCCCTTCAGTAAGTAACGTTCTTCACGAGGGCAATCAATAAAGCTTTAGTAACTCACAGGTAAGTAGTCCCCTATGATGGCAATCAAACGGGAAGTTACTCGCGAAGGTTTACAGTCCCAAAGAATTTCTCTAGCAAGCAAATTCGAATTCGATTCGAAGGCGTGGACTCATCCTTTCATCTGTGGGTTAACGGGACAGAAGTTGGATATTCTCAGGGAGCTAGAAATCCCACGGAATTCGACATCACCAAGCTGGTGAAGGAAGGGGAGCAAAATACGATTTCCGTGAGAGTCTATCAATACTGTGATGGAAGCTATATTGAAGATCAAGGTACTATGCAATTGACGCTTGCTTTACAGAACCCGCTAATCATGTTTAAATCTCTAGATCAATGGTGGCTTTCTGGAATATTCCGAGACGTTTATCTGATGGCATTCCCAGAAAAGCAAATTCAGGATTTCCAAGTTCAAACCGAATTAGATGATAGTTTCGTCAATGCAACGCTCACGACTGAGGTCACAGTCCAAGGAGACGGAGATGTCGAGCTTCTGCTGTATGATTCTAGCAAAACAGATCTTGTGATCCAGAAATGGCTTCCAGCTAAGGGAGGTGAGAAGGTCAAGTTCTCTATCCCATTTGAGAAACCCAAGCTATGGACGGCTGAGAGCCCGAACTTGTATCACCTGGTGCTCAAATTTGGCGACCAATGTCTGTCTCAACAAATTGGGTTCCGAAGAGTCGAGATTAAGGAAGGAATTATTCTCATCAATGGCCAAAGAGTTGTATTCCGTGGTGTCAATAGACATGAGCATCACCCAACAAAAGGACGGGCAGTACCTTATGAATTCCTTCGCCAAGACCTTCTACTGATGAAGACTCACAATATCAATGCGATTCGAACGTCTCATCAGCCCAATGACCCTAGACTATATGACTTGGCAGATGAGTTAGGATTTTGGGTCATGGATGAAGCTGATTTGGAGTGTCACGGTTTTGACACGATCCATGAGCGAAGTCTCCCCGAAGCAGAGCAACAAAAACGATTTGAAGAGAAAAAGCTCATTACTTATGGCCGAGCTGGGAAATGGCTGTCAGACAACCCAGAATGGGAAGAGTCCTATGTTGACAGAGCAAGACAATTGGTTTCTCGAGACAAGAATCATCCCTCAATTGTTCTCTGGTCACTGGGTAATGAAGCATTCTACGGTCGAAACTTCCAGGCAATGTACGATTGGATCAAGAGTCACGACTCAACACGTCCAGTGCACTACGAAGGAGACTTTGACGCGCAGACTGTCGATATGTTCTCAATGATGTATCCTTCGCTCGATATCATGATCAATTTCGCCGAGAAGTTCGATGGCAAGAAACCTCTTGTTTTGTGCGAGTATATCCATGCAATGGGAAATGGCCCAGGAAACATCAAGGAGTATATCGATCTGTTCTACAAGTATCCATGTTTACAGGGTGGTTGGGCATGGGAATGGGCCAATCATGGTCTTCTCACCAAAAACTCGGAAGGCGAAGATTACTATGCATATGGAGGAGACTTTGGCGAATATCCTCATGATTACAATTTTGTGATGGATGGACTCGTTGACTCACAACACCAAGCTGGACCAGGTCTTATTGAGTACAAAAAGGCGATCGAGCCTGTACAACTCGTCGAGGGGTCCTTAGAGAAGGTCAGGATCATTAATCGGTATGACTTCAACAATCTTGAGCATTTGACGTGCTCCTCAAAAGTCATTGGAGACACCTTTACCGCTGCGGGTACTGAGATTAATGTTCCCTCAGTCCTACCAGGGCAAACCGCTGATTTGACAATCCCGTTAATTGACCTGAAAGGGGCACCTGAGGAGATATTCCTTGAGCTTAGCTTCAGTCTCAAAGCCGACACATTGTGGGCAAAAGCCCGCCATGAAATCGCCTGGTTCCAAGTCCCGGTCTCAAAACCCAAAACGAAGACGGCGGAAGCAACCAAGAAGAATGTTTCTTCCGCGGTAGCTCTTGAGAAAGTCTCGCCAACCATTCTTGAGATCAAGACCTCGAACTCAAAGTGGCAATTTGATCTTGTCAAGGGTAATCTGATCTCGTGGCATAAAGGCTCAGAACAAGTTCTGCACACCGGACCTCAGCTAGCAATCACACGGGCATTAATAGACAACGACAAGAGCGTCGGGTGGGAGTGGAAATCAAAAGAGCTACCATACGCAAAACCCTTCACTCGATCGGCGACTTGGGCCACTGACGCCTCCAATGGAACAGCAACAATAACATGTATCCAACGAACCGCTCCTCCTGTCCTCGAATGGTCAATTGACACAACTACGACTTACACATTCAGCGACTCGCTTCTCATCAATGTTAAGGGCATCCCACAGGGTCTCAACCTTCCACGAACATTACCACGCATCGGGCTCACACTCTCATTATCATCCGCATTCGAGCAAGCAAAATGGTTTGGTCGTGGACCAGGCGAGAGCTATAAAGATAAGAAACTCTCCCAGAAGTTCAGCAATTACTCCTCGCCAATAGACAAGCTCTCGTATATGTACGAGTTTCCACAGGAGTCTGGAAACCACACCGAGACTCGATGGGTGCGTTTCGAGACTGATGGAGGCAGGTCAAGCGTGACTGCGAAGTTCCTTGACAAGCCTGATGGCTTCGATTTCTCGGCTTCGCACTTTGATGTCGTAGATGTGGAGAAAGCGGCTCATCCTTATGAGCTGAAAAAGCTGAAGCGCAGTGAAGTGGTTGTGAAGTTGGATGCTGATCATCACGGATTGGGAAGTGATAGTTGTGGTAAGTGTGGTACATCCGCCTAGGAAAACTTTGAGACTAATGTGCGTGTAGGACCTGCGACATTGCCCCAATACACACTGAAGCCTGAACCATTTGAGTTCACAGTCTCTCTGGAATAATTTTGTAGTTAAGCTTGTGGTTCAAGGAGGATAAAATGCTCTTTATTTTGAATGACAGACTCGTTTTCGTCACTTCTTTAGACTGCTGTATTCATACACATCAATTAGCTACTTCTTTGTCCACACTCCGGTCTCTTTTATGCACGCTTTTTAGCTGGTGGGCACTGTTAGCATGAACTCTTCGTTGCGTTTTCCATCGTCAATGAGCCCCTCCCAAATTCAGCTGTATATTTCCTAACATCCCCTCCAAATGTCACATATGACCATAGACTGAGGAGAACTGGGTAAACTCTAAGGGGAAATGGCAGCAAGCAAAGGAGGACGATGAATCAAACCAATACAAATGGTTCCCCTTTCATGAAGACAACGTACATCGCGGCCGATGCCTAGTCACTCCTTTTCTTGGACTACTAGCCTTCGCCGATAAAGCATTTACAGTATTAGAATAACCTGCCGACCTCGCACACCTGCACGTTCCGCCGCACAAACATAGCATAGCATTCGAAACCAGAGAAGAAAAGAGAAATACACTTGTGTTTCGAGCTTGTCAACAGGACGGTACAGTACCAGATACAAGGGCGTTATCGTACGATATAGACAGCATATGAAATTGTGTGGTTCGGGCATCGTGTCGGGTTCAAAGATTTACTCAAGAAATATAACTTGAGAAGGGGAACAGCAAATGCAATAGATGGTAGGATTCCATCGCCTTGTCTTGCGAAAATTCTCATTGATAACTCTAGAAGGAAATGTTGATGTTGGAATGCAAGTAATGAGTCTCTGGAATGTTGTAAATAGAGCCGTACAATCAGAAGTAAAAATCCAAGTGTGAAGGGAAGGCACATAGCAGTATTTGAATGATTGCCTAGTATAGTTGTAGCACTTACTTATTTAAATTTACGTAGACGCGCTATCTTGTGGTACTGTAGGCGGTTCGATGCAGGTGATACTGCCAGTTATCAACTTACCCCCGCACTTGCCAATGTTGCCAGTCCCTATAGAGTCAAAGGCTGGTAAGTACAGTAAGGTTAGGTGTCGCGTCGTGAGTCCATCACGTTTACTTGATACAGCGTATAGGGGTGAATAAATATAAATAACGAAATAGTATTTCTCAACTTTACATTCACTCCGTCCTGTACGGTAGGTTGTACTACCCGCCACACTTCCTTGTCTTTTCATTGAATCTTCTTCGCCTTTTCTCCCACAACAAATTTTTTCACCAACACTTCCCTAGACATTGTTGGATTTCAAGCTTAAAAACACCTGGAAAAATAGACTTCATACAACAACTTGAAAGACTTGAATTCCTTTCTTCACTAATACAGAACCAGAGGCTCTATATATATATTATCTGATCTCCCTTCAGGAGTTCCCTAGCCATACGGTGTCGCCGGCGGCAACCCCGTCGGATATGCCGAATGGCTTAAAAGTGGCTTAATCCCACGGATATCACCGTACCTATCAACAAACATCACCATCCTGCGTCTACTGCTGGACGGCAACTTCACATCGCTGGATTTGCTCATAGTCTTCGAGGGGATGGGTTGGCTGGGGTTCAGAGAACTCTAGTAGGATTAAAAGGAGATCTTGATCGCCTGAGGCAGCGGTTTTGCCATTCTCCATTACCGGTCTTTTTCTTGACCTTACTTAGCTGAGAGAAGAAAATATGTACAGCACGTCCATGATAAGTGCCATCTAGATCCTCATGAAAGCTTGGATATCTAATTGGGCAAAGGCTAGTGCCCTTAAAGGGGAAAACAACTTGCAGTACTGAATTGATTTTAATTGATAGGTAATACTGCACATCCCTTCGCGGAGCCAAACTTGACCATCACTTGTAAAAGATACACTCCTCTCAACCCCCTTCATTTTAAAAGGCTGGCGGTGTAGGTGGTCCAGTGCCATTCATCCCACACCCAACCGTCACACAACTACTAACCGTATGAATCCACCGAATCTCGCTCCCCTCCACCCTAAACACATGACTATCCGGCATCGGATTCTGTCCTTGTGTCCTGTCCAGCCCCGGGAATCCCAGGAAAATACTCACAGTGCCCATCTCCTGATCAATGACATACCGTCGATTCGTCACATACAGGTTGTTCGGCATGCCGAGATCACAGGTGTTCTTCAAAACTGGAGCAATGCGAGAGGTGTAGGCGCCGCCCTCGAGACGCGCGCAGGGTGTGCCCCATGGGACGATGACGGAGGTGTTGTAGAAGCGGTTGAAGTATGCGTCGCCCGCTGCTTGGATCGCGGCCCGGGATTCTTGTTTTTCTAGGGGAATAGGGGGCCAGGCTTCGTAGGAGTTCCAGTAGAGGTAGCCAGTGGCGTTGAAAGCCTGATTTATACTTCAGTATGTGATTCTTGTGCATGTGGGGAATCTAAGATGGCTCTTGGGTTTTTCTTTGATATATCTGTCTGACTAAAAAGCCAAGCTCTTCTTTGCCCCGTTGAGGATGAAGAGAACGTACCCAATCGCCCTGATCTGTCACAATAGACTCAATAGTTGTGATTTTCTCATTTGTAAACAGCATCCGTGTCCCAATGACATATTGATGTGGCGAGGTAGCAACAATTAGTTCCGTAAAAGTCGCACAGGTGACGGTGTCGAAGATGCTTCTGTCGTGGTCGATTTTAAGCTTGGAAGCGAGGATGCCGGTCTTGATATCGAGAGGGATTTCATTCTCGGAGTATTCCACGGTGGATGATAAGGCAGTTATGGCGCTACTGCCACTGCTCTGTGCAGCGACGTATTGGGCCGCTGCATCTTTAAGGAATTCACGGGTGCATGCTGCTGAAGCTGTGGCAGCAAGGGACACACTCGTGAGGAGAGTCGGAAGAAGCATCTTGGTCAAATTTGCGCTGTTGAGAAGGCTGTGAAAGTGGGACGAAGAGCTTCGAGAAGCATCTCTGGAGAGCTGCATTAATACAACTAGATATATTCCATATTTTTCTGTGAAAGAACTGCCGAAGAAATTAATCAATCTCTTTGGTGGCAGTTGGCCTTCTATATCATCAATCCTCCTATATGGGATGCTTCCCCTCTTCGAGGCACTTTTTGAGACGTCATCTATATCAAAATATATGAGATGTACGAAGGCCCCTGAGTATTCGCGTAATGGGGGTGTGGGGCGTTAAGGTACCGTGGGGTTCATCCCCACCCTAGTAACCTTTTAGCCGCTCTCGACATCACTTCACCTCTGTGATTGGGGAATGAAAGACTGTGGAGGACATTGTAAATTATCGAGCGTATCCGGGTGTGACATAAAACCATTGTTCCGGCGGAGAAGGATATTGGAATCGTTATCCAGACATTTATACAGGCGAGGATTTGTGTTTAATAATTTGATAGCAACACAAATAACCTTAGTGTGGGTGAGGAAGAGATATTTCATAACATACAATTATCTGGAAGTTTTTCAGACAATTTGAGTGCTTGTTTCATGTTGGAATAAGAGAATATCAATTCTCATCTGATGCATCGATGGTTCTTTACATTAAAAGTTGACAGTCTATTGGCTCTGTAGATATTATCGGTTGCTGACACATCTGATGATTGCCTGACAGCGATGGTAGAAAACTTAGCTCCTAAAACCAAATCTTTGATTCGTCTCTCCTCTCTTCCACCAAGGGGTCAACTGAAGGTGTCATGCCTACCTTCAATATTGTCGCTCTCTACAAATTGACCAGTAATTCCCTCGCCCTCTCAGACCTCCTCTTAATAACACAAGGAAACCTCTCCGCATGACTAGCCCAAAATCAGCAAAATTTCTCGCACCATTCTTGCACACTCACCTCGTCAATCCAGTACTAAACTTCGGATCCGGAGCGCTCAACTCTCCATTACTATCTCTCGCTTTCGAAATTTCCAAAGTGGCAAGTGTCGTCACTATCGCAGCCCAGACACTAGCTTCGCCGAGATGCTGGCCTGGACATATCCTGTGAAGAGAAATTAGTGGCTTCTAGACGAGTGGATGATAGAAGAACGTACCTTCGACCAAACCCAAATTGACCGACGGGTTGTGGAGCGCCCTCGCCACCTTCTGTTATTGGGGTGTACCGGTCAGGATTGAATGATGCTGGGTTGTTGTACCGGCATTCGTCGCGATTGATAGCGTAAGAATTTGCAATGACGAAAGCTCTACCACAGGTAAGTTTGTAAACCAGTGAATAAGAAGTTTACATCCACGTACCCTAGATGACATGTTAACCGAGAGTCATATGAAGTTATGTAGGTTGAGCACTTACCTTTGGGAATCAGATAACCTTTGTACTCATCGTCCTCGGTAACTATGTGCGGGATATCTAAGATATCCAACACATCAGCGCAACTTTCGCTAAAAAGTAAAGAGGAGGAACTTGCTCAATGGTACAGATGAGTGCCAGCGGAAAAGCTCCTGGAGGACTTTCTCCACAAACGGTAGATTAGGACGATCAGCAAAAGTTGGAAGTCGATCAACGCCAACTACTGCATCGATTTCTGCATGTGCCTTCTGCTGCACATCTGGACTCAGTACCATTGCGAGGACGAAAATTGATATTGTTGCAGCAGTCTATCGAAGGTTAGCATGGATGATTGCAGTTTGGAATTGACCGTCACTTATAGTATCTTGAGCAGCTGTATAGAGCGTCGCCCCTGCGCCTCGGATGTCCTCATCTGTTAGTTGGTCAATCGCTTCAATGGTGCCGCCGTTCAAAAATCTCGAAGCTCTGTCTTCCAATAAATTCCGGATGAAGGAAGGCGACGTGTCACCGATTGCCTGTGGCAGAAACCTTTAGCTTCAAACGGCAGGGCAGAAGACAGAGAACTATTTACCATTTGCGATTTGACATATTCATAGGGCAATTCATGCATTTCTCGGATCACCGGTATGAGACTCCGAGCCCAGTTCAGAGACGGAATCAGGCGAAACCAGTTGGGTAAGTTTCTAGCTGTTCCATGATTTAGTAAACGTGTTTTTGTTAATGGAATAGTGGCCTACTGAAGGGTAACACATCAACCATTGTAACACCTACCGCACCACTAGTGCTGATCGATTCTGAGACGTCGTTTGCTAACTTAACATATGGGTCATCCTTTCCCTTGACTTCGATACCATAAGCGATCTGAAGGACGACAGCTGTTGAATAGCTAGGCAGGTCAGCTATCAGGTTTCAAACATAAAACCATTCTAGGAACCAATCATGTATCCGTTTTCAAAGTCCATATAGATGTTTACATACGCCACAGTCTGTAACATCCAGTCCTCGGGATTATCCATAACCCTCCTCGCCAACTTCCCCGCTTCCTGAATCTGTGCCTTCTGATACTGAACACACTTCGCTGGCGTGAAAGAGGCCGTGTACATCTTGCGATGCTTTCGAAAAGCCGGCCCAGGAGAAAACAAGGTCAATGATTTGATCCATCCTTGCCTGCACAGTCCTTGTAAGCTCTACACAAGTCCGCGAGACCTCGAGTCTTACTCCTGAAAAAAATGAAATCTTGGTCTATCACTATACTTAGAACCTCTCCTATCGAGCAACGCGATTGCGTCTTCTGCTTTGTTGAGGATGATGACTCCTTGGCCGAGTAGTGACATGTAGATGATATCAGTATCTATACAAACGGCGTTAGGCACTTTGCTCAGAGGATTATCGTCGAGTTCTTACTAAACTGCTTGCCCCATTGCATGTAAGTTAACTCGGGAGACTTAGTAGGGATATGGCGAACATGACCAATGATTGGGTCTGCAGGAGGTCCTGGTGGAAGTGGATGGGGCTTCTTCCGACCTACGACACCTAGCCATGCTAGAAACAAAGTCGCTAATGTGATAAGAATGAGAGAAACTAGAAGCTCCATTCTTGCTCTGTCCTTGGTTTCAGATTGAATTTGAAACAGAAACTCTAGACATAATTTCGAGTGGCAGTGACAGCCATCCAAATAGTGTGACGGTCAAGGACTTTGATTAGTGAGAATTTGGTAAGCGTAGCATTGGACCGTGGGCTGCAGATGAAAAGAATGGTAAGGTAGGGATGTTGGTGCAACCCCCCAGAGACAGGCGTATCATGATGAAGGCAATACAACTCCAGGTATATTAAGCGATAAGACTATAAGAGCAGAAAGCCGCTTTGCGGGATGTACTAGTATCCAATAAGTCATGTGGGACGGACCATCCAGTCATCGCATTACATATTGAAAATTAGTACAAAGGTACCGTATACATAACATCTGACACATAGGAGAGCATACAACCTAGCATAGTACATTTAACCTTAGTCTGTATCGCTTGTGGCAAAAGCGTCTGCATATTCTCACCCAAGGAACAGATTCTAAGGAACGATACAAGCGGAAAGTGAGTGTCCGAAGTAGGATAACCTCAGGGTCAACGTACTGGTCGGTGGCTTCACAATTGACCACGCAAGCTTGGGGTAATAACCTAGCAAATCATGCTCACTCAAGCATCCGCTAGAATCGGGCACACCCAATCCACTTCCCCTCATACAAGTCATTTAAGACCCATCGCGCTAACCTCCCACAGTCAAGATTCAACCCACCCCTCCCCTTCTGATCTCCCACAAATACAGCATGCACATCGCCATCGTTCTACCCCAGCTTCGTCTCGTGCCATAAAGGAACATGGAACAACGTCCAACCGATCTGATCACTCAGAGCAACAGTTTCCTTTTGCCATGCCAGTGATCTCGCTATAGGTGTCGCCTCTGATTACCTTGATGTAGAAGTTGACCGCGGTGTACCAATTTATGCAGCCTATGTCTTCTGGAGCGGTGTAGGATGCGGTTGAGAGGATCATGATGCGTTTCGTGGTGCCGCTGGCGAGGAGGAGACGGTATATTCTTTTCAGGGCATCGGTAATATGCTGGAGAAGACGCATTAGCGAAATGCCGTCGAAACGAAGACCAGAGATTCTCCATTGCGTACATTTCTCTCCTCGAGCTAAGTGCTGGGCCTCGCCAGACATAAAGACATCCGAACCACAACCTGCAGCTTTATTCAAGCCCTCCGCATCTCCCAGTTCGCCTTGGATGACAGTTAGCTTCCCATTCGAGGAAAGCGCCGTGGGAATTTTGGACGGTCTTCGTACGTAGAAAGTCAGCTGATGGCCAGCTTCCAGAGCTGCTTGGGTGAATATGAGACCATATATTACGGTGCGTCCGAGGAGTAGGATATGGTGATTGTTGAACATCAACTTTGGGAGTTTCGACACATCATGGTCGGAGGGCTATTTTGGCTATCGAGCGCTCTTAGAGCAGTAGATTCGGTGTCCAGGGCATGACGGAAGTGTAGATTTATTCAATGGTGCGACGACGAGCTCATACAGGAAACATATGGGGCTTGTTATCGGTTAACCATCGGGGAATTTTGCCCGGTTGTATTTATTTATTCCTCTGGGGGTACTGGCACGCTTCGACGTTTTGTTGATATCTAGCTCTAGCCCTAGCTTTATGCTGGTACGGTGAGACTCTTTTTTTCGAGATTTCTCTGAGTAGTAATACTTAGGTGTTCGCTAGTTTTACAGCGGATGATTTCAATGCAATCTATATCTATGAAAACATCCCACAGTCTTAACCACCCATCCTAAAACAAAGCGATCCAATCAAGCGGTCTTGAAAGGGTCATCTCCCGAGTTCGCTAAGGCACTTTCCAACGCACTCGTAATATCAATATAAAAGAACGGGCGATTAACGCCCAACACAGTAGCAGACTTTGTGCTCTTAGCAATACCCCCACGAGACTTTTCAATCGAGGTAGAGATAGTACCCCCCTTACTTGGCATAATACCAATCTCGAGGTCGTCAACCCGTGCTCCCTTGGTATCCTTGTCGTCACCGACAAGAGTGCTGGAAGAATCATAGTCTGCAACTGTGATAACGGATTTCCAGAGTCCTTGAGCAGTAGAAGTCTTGTTGTAGCCAAATCCAGCGCTGGCCAAAGCACGCTTAGTCCAGCGGTTGTTGACGCAGGCAATGTGCCAGGTGACTGTTTGTGGGGAAGAGTATCGATCGAGTTGATTGCGAACATCGATCAGATTCTGAATAGATGACACATCGACATTGTTCACGGCAGAAAAGTCAAGAACAATGGCGCGGAGGACTGGCCGATCATCATCGAGATTGACGGCTTGACCGCGACGAGGACCAGGATCATTCCATGGACGGTCCTGTAATTATAAGTCAGTACTCATTCCAAGTCTATTGATGCATTTGTACTTACCCCAAGCTTTCCGTAAGTATCCAATGTGGTCCGACGTGTATGCGTGAAAATATACTCCGTGAAATAATCTAAGTAATGAGCTGAATTCGGATAGTTGAAACCCTCGCTGAATCGGTAAATGAAAATACCAGGCGCGGGTGATTCGGCATCGATTTGTGGATTATTTCCTTGCTCATGTTCCAGAGGCACAAACACATCTCGTATTATGCTTCCTGACAGTCTTCGTTCAGAGTCGCTGGTGATGCTGGTTTTACCCGTATCTTGAGGGAGACTGCTTGCAGGAATGGATGCTACCTTGATCCTGCCCAAGAATCGTCCCTTGGCTTTAGCCACACGGAATAGAAGAACAGCTGCAGAGACTGCGATCGTGACATAAATACCGTTCTCAATGTTGGTGAAAAGGGTGACGAGAACACCGGCGAAGAAGATAGGAACTTCCAGTGGCGAAACTTGCCAGAACTGGTAGACGATACTGGGCGGGGTAATTAAGTCACCCACGGCGTGAATGATGATTGCTGCAAGACTGCTCATCGGGATGTAAAAGAACACTGCAGTCAGTGCATACAGAGCAAGTAGAACAACTATAGCGGTGAAAACACCTGCTAATGGGGTTCGAACACCAGCCTTTGATTTGATAGCAGTCCGAGAAAATGATCCAGTGGCGGGATATGCCCCAAGGAAAGGACCGAAGATGTTTGTAAACCCAATGGCTACCAACTCTTGTGATGGATTAATTGTGTAGTTGTTGATCCTCCCGAACGACTTTGAGATGGCAATGTGTTCGATCAGAAGCACGATGACTGTGGCAGGAAGTTCACTCGCGAATGCCGAAATAGTTCTTGCGTTCATCTTAGGAGCTCCAGCATGTTGGAAACCTACACATGTCCAATTAGCCTAGTTTAGAGAACTGCTAAAGGAAAGAACGAATACCTCTTGGGATTTTCCCTAGAATCCTGAATTTGGCCTTCTTGGCATCCTTGACGTTTCTATTGGCCAGGTAACTGATCAAAATGTACAGCAGCATGACAAATGCAATACGAAGGGTGGATAAGAAGAACCACAGCTTCTTTCTGTTCGGCTGATTCTTCGTCATGACGCTGAACGTTGTTCTGATGGCGTAGAGCATGACCAAAGCGGACAATCCCATCGCAGCATCGAGTTTTGACTTGCCGAGGTTCTTCAAAGTGTTGATGAAAACTATGTACGCAGCTTCACGAGTGTTGATACCGGGGATTCCCATCATCGCTGGGATTTGACCAACGCCAATGCTGATAGCAGACCCCTATTTAAGGTTGAAATCAGCATGAATCACTTCGACGAAAACAGTGGATGGCCTTAGATGACAGTAAAGAATGTGAAAGACTATTGAAGATCACTTACTGTCATGAAGGCGGTAATTGCCGTCAGAGGAATAAACTCTACAATCCAGCCAATTCGAGCAAGGCCAATGAAGGTAACAATGCAACCAGATACAACAGCCAGTGTTCTCGCAATCTCTTCGGCTGGGATATCAGGGTGAGTATCTTGCACCTTGATCACAATATTGCCCACCAAAGTGGACATCACAGCAACAGTCTAATGACAATTTTAGTATAATTTAGCATGGTGCTAAGGAGGAACAGCTTACGCCAATTGTGATATCTTTAGAGGTTGCAAAAGCCCAGTACAACAAGAAGCCCATGAATGAGGTGTACAATCCGTATTCGGCGGGAAGCTTAGCTAGGAGAGCATAGGCCATTCCTTGAGGGACAACGACCGCGCCTACAGTAAGCCCTACGATGGAGAGTAAGCCTCGGGCGGAATCTTATGGAAAGTGCAATCTAATCCGGGAGGGACAATACGTACCGGCAATGAGATCTCCGGCCAACCATTGCGTGTTGTATCGAGTGATCCAGCTCAAGAATGGGAACAATTCCTTGAAATATCTTTTTGCTGTACCGCTGGTGGGAAGAACATCGCGCACCCATTGTATAGAGGTCGGATCCTCCTCCACATAAGTCTCCACGGTAGAGTCTGACACAACCGACTCGCCTCGAGTTACACTCTCAGGTGGCTCCTCCCGGTAATTCGTGTTGATACCGAGGAATTTGGCAGCAATATTGCTAACTCGCGACGGTGCAGTCATTGTTGCTATCTACACACGCTGAGATTGCTTAGCCTAAATGGAGGTGGAAGACGGCGCAGATACTTATATTGCGAGCCCTCTCGACAAAGAGAGCTTGCCTCGCTGCACTTTCCATGGTCTCGGAATATTCCCAAGCCAGAGCACGCCATTGATATTCGATTTTGGCACCTTCCACGTGCTTTTGGGCATCCAATCACTTGGAAATCGCGGAAGAGGACCGTACGCATTAGCCACGTAAACAGAGATTTCCATGGGGTCGAACTTGATGCTAATATTGGGAGGGTGCCTATGCGTGTTTAGATGGAGCGGTTGTGGAAAACACTGAGCGCCATCGCACCCGTCCCTAGGCGAACTCACTTTCGAAATATGTGCCCAGGTTTGCGTGCTCGTACTAAGCCGTTTTGTTGGCCTTGGCATTAGGGAGTCACGTGATCCATCTCCTCCGTGATGACTAGGTGCCCTCCGAAAACTAATTCTCCTGAAGCAAAGGAGAGAAACATTGACGTATTTCTTGTCCTCATGGTATGACACCCTTGGCTATAATGCGGATACCTTGTAGATTTGAGTTCCCGTCCTACAACAAGACGTATCCCATCATAGCCATCAACAGGTCTGGCAATGACGAGATCAACCAAACTCAGGGGTAAATTCTCCAAGGGCCAAACGGAGCATGAAGTGAAGAGGCAGGAAGGCGTATACTTGCATATCGTAGTACACCTATACGAAGTCAGACAAGGGGAAAGTGAGGGAGGCTATGGAATACAGAGTAGGATTTCAACCATAACCATTGAGTTTAACGCCACAATGTGCTCAGTCGATATTTAGACCATCCGAAGGGGGGTACTGATGTTGGCTCTTCGTAGATGAGAGCCAACAGAATCCACTGCCCATAAAAGAAGCAACCAGAAATCCATCCCTTCCGCTAGGATCCGTTCCTTGGAGCTCTGGTTCACTTGAGCTTGAAGAAGGGAATATAGGGCTTTTGGGTACGCTTTGGCTCAAGCATCTGGGACATTGAATTCTGTAGGTTGTGAATAGAATGCTCGCTCTCTTCCAACATAGATGATGTGACTTGATTATGTTCTGCAACGGATGAACGTTCTGACTTTATCTATGCGGCTGATAGAGCGAGGGTGGGTTTCCAGGTAGGAATACGCTGCTGGATACTGTCGAGGAATGGAGACTGCTAAGTTGGACTCGATTCATGGCATTGGCGCCAGTCTGTAGTGGTTTGTGAATATGCGCGGGATAAATGCTAGGCGAGTCCAAATATTTGAAAATCCAGTGTTCTGTCTAGTCACTTAGTCAGGATGCCTCCTTTTGGTCTCCTATTGGTTAAATGCGATGGCGTCATTTGACATTTATTTGCCCCTGTATGTTGAAAGCCGACGGGCAGATTACTCCGTGCTCACTTGGTTATCTCGCGGAACACAAATTTGACGAAAACTGTGCACGCATCTCCCCTCCAACGAATCACGATCTTGACTTTTGAGACAAGGGGGCTGGCGCGATTGATGCTCGCTGACCTTCGAATCTCAATATCCAACTCGTCTTGGCCATTTCGATAATTTCAATCTTGCATGTCTGGGGGCTTCACCATGTTATCTTTCATTCCCACCTCAATTCACGCCCTGTCGAAGGAGGTGACATTCCAGGAGGCCTTATCAGGGATCTTTGGCAGCATCAGTCTGGCAACATGGATCTTTTTGCTGGTACGTGTGGCGGACAGCAGCTTCGAGATGAAGCTGAGGATATAATTACCTGTTTGGGCGTGTCTGACTGTCGAGTAGGTGCCACAGTTGATATTGAACTACAAGACCGGGAGTGCTGATGGCATATCGCTGGCATTCCTGCTCGTATGGATGATAGGTGATATCACTAACCTCTCAGGTATGTTCATCTATGTTTCTCTAATAGGCTTGATCTAGCATCTCAAAAACACCTAAAAAGAGTTGCTTTCAACCTCTCCCCGGTAGTGATTGTTAAAGGTCACGTGCTAATTATACTCAGGCGCTATTTGGGCTGACTTGGTCCCTACTATGATTGCTCTGGCGATTTATTTCTGTATTGCGGACTTTGTACTTATTGCCCAAGTGCTGTATTATAAACAGAAGAATGCCCGAGAGAGGAAGGAGTCGGTTGTGTCAAGTCCTGCTACTGAAGATGAACCTCTCCTCAGTAGAAGACGAAGCAGTGACTCCACTGGTCTGCCAGGATCTCACAAACGACGCTCCTCGGCTTTGAGTAGTACTAGCCACCGAAGCAACACTCTTGCTCAAATTCTTGAGGAAGATGACTCCGAAGAAAGCAAACCGTGGGTTAAGAACACTTTTAGCATTCTTGCCGTCATTGCTGTTGGTGTTGCAGGATGGGCTATCGCATGGCAATCCGGCGTCTGGGTACCGTCTCCTGTTGAAGATGCCCCTGTTGCTAATGCGGAGGGTGCAATCGGCGCGAGAATCCTTGGTTATATCAGTGCCGTATGCTATCTTGGGTAAGTAACTTGATACAAAGACAAAAGGCAAAGACGATCTAACAACATGCTCTAGTGCGCGAATTCCTCAAATTTACAAGAATTACAAGGACAAGTCATGTGAAGGTCTGGCTCTGCTCTTTTTCATTCTTGCTCTCATGGGAAATGCAACCCAGGGCGCTAGTATCATTGCTCATTCGACAGAGAAGGATTATTTGATGACCAATCTACCCTGGCTCATCGGATCCCTTGGAACTATGGTCGAAGATGCCACTATCTTTGTTCAATTCCGAATCTACTCGAACAAGCCTACTACCACCGCGGTCGAGTAATTGGAATGGACGTTTTCCTCTATAAGAAGCAACGAAATCATTGCGTCTAACGATTCAACAAAGGGCTTCGAATGTGGAGGGATTGAGTTTGCATTAGTGTAGATATGACTCTGGAGGGGCTGCGTAAGGTGCATCTATTCGTGGGCATATGGTCTTCGGAGTCCAGGTCGCTTGTCTTGGAAACCTTGTAATATTTGATTTTGGCTGCTATTAATATTTGGACAGTATCTTCAGTGCATGTTTCTACGTGATCTCTTTCCAGTCCTCGAAGTCGCCTTGATTTTTACCTGTACTCTTCCGTTGCATGTTCATCCTTCTCGGTTTTTTATGCAAACCGTCAGCAGCATGGAGAATTTACCCTATGAAGTGCGAAGAAATCCGAAAGTCTTTCTATCTATTATAGCTGGTTGAACAAAGTAGATACACTACTTCGCTTCAATATGGGCGGGCGCCTGTTTGGGCATGGCGTCTCGGCGCAGTCTTGGCTGTGAGCTCTTAAATTATATGCAACCCAACCTCAACCTCAGGTACAATCCAACCAACATTCATACTTGTCGTCATCCTTCTAACAGTGTGTTGTTCTTTACGCGGAGCCTCTTTCGTACTCACTCATTCGTACGGAACCTCGCCCACTTTCTTTTTCATAGCAATTGTCGCGTTCCATTTCCTGCAAATACCCCCCTTCTGAAGCAAAACACACGATCGATAAACGCCTCGAAAATGCAGCCAGCTACTCTTCTTCTCGCTGTTCTTCCTTTGCTTGCGTCAGCGGCAGGTAGTCTTGGTTTTGCTCTTGGTGCTAAGAATGCGGACGGGACTTGCAAGTCGTCGTCTGATTACACGGCTGATTTCAAGGTCTTGAGCCCTCACTCCAAGGTCGTCCGAACCTATGCCGCATCCCAGTGCAACACCGCACAAGCTATCTTACCAGCTGCAAAGAGTGCCGGGGCCAAGGTTATTCTAGGCATATGGTGCGTTGTTCCTGCTAGCACAGCATTACTAGGCCCAAGCTAATGGTATATGCTTTTAGGCCCGATGTCGAGGAGTCTTTCGATGCGGACAAAGCCGCCATTGTCAAATATGCACCACAATATAAGGATCAGGTCTATGCCATCACCGTTGGGTCAGAGACCATGTACCGTGGAAACTTCACCGGAGAGGAACTGTTGGTGAAGATCGCGGATGTAAAGAAAGCAACTGGTGGTGCTTTCAAAGTTGGAACCGCCGATTCCTGGAACAAATACCAAGATGGAACTGCCGATCCCTTGATCAAGGGTGGTGCTGATATCTTGTAAGACGGATGAATGGAGGTAAAGGATATATGCTGACAGTATAACAGGTTGATCAATGCTTTCTCATACTGGCAAGGTCAGACTATCGCAAACTCGACGAACAGCTTCTTCGATGACATCATGCAAGCATTCGGACATATTCAAGCTAAAGCCGGATCTACTACCACCGGCCCTGAACTCTGGGTTGGTGAGACTGGTAAGAGATTAAGAGAAACCCATTGATCTTAGAAGAACTGTACTAATGGTGATGGTCATAGGATGGCCGAGTGACGGACACACCTACCAAAGTGCCGTTCCAGGTGTGAAGAATGCCGAAGCATACTGGAAGAGCGCAATTTGCGGTATCCTCGCCTGGGGTGTTAATGTCTTTGCCTTCGAGGCTTTCGATGAGCCATGGAAGCCACTCAGTGTTGGTCAAGACGGAAGCGTTGCCGACGAGACTCACTGGGGCGTTTGGAACTCTGATCGATCTGAGAAGTTCTCTGTCAGCTGCTAGAGATCTCTGGATCTCTCGTACTTCAAGTCGACATATCCTTGTGGCTCTTTTCTGGTATACCAGATGCATCGGTGGACTTTGGACGGATTAGAATCGTGAAATTTACATGTCAAGATAACCTGATATCTTCGTCCCTCGTGTCTCGTATCTATTATCTATTATTAAGACATCTAGACTTATTCTCCGATTGTGTCCTGTCCCTCATCCCAGACTTCATTCCATGGCACTTTCTTCGCTCCGAGTTGACTCGGTCAACTTGACTGAGAACCAATGTGGGCCTAACGTGGTTTGACGTGTCTAAATGTCTGAAATGATAGCTTGTTACGAAACAGAATCACATCTTTTAGATCACGAAGATACGAAGATGAAACTCCGGTGCCATAATTTTAAGTTTCAGAGTGTTCCGTACCAATTTAAGGGTCTTCTAGAAAATCGACCCAGCTCGGCGAATATGCACTCCCGTTATCTTGCTGCATGACCGCCACGTCTTACGAGCCCTGCCAGAAGTACTCGAGTACGGAGTACAACAAGAAAAATACGCAATGGTTCTGAAATAGACAGAGGGGCGAGGAGAGACGAGAGAAATAAGAAATAAAAGCTGAAGGGAAAAGGGGTCGTATTGGATGTGGTGAGGTCTGCCTTGGTGAATGTGCCTTAAATTTGGGGACTCCATCAAATGCAGAGCCAATCTCGAACATCCTGGTCAAGCAACGTTTTATTTCGCTACTGTACCAGTAGTTCCTCCCTCCTCAACCCCCGAACATCTTCGATCAACATTCAAGGTACTCGCACTAGTCGCCGTCGTCGTGAATGCCTTCATCGTTACCATCTTGATCACATGTCCATGTTTTCTGCTTCTGCTTCATCATTATTGCCTTTCTGCGTTATGTCACTCCTTTAATTCACCCGGCAATATTTCTCCCATTTCCTTGAGCCCATTGACGCGTCGCGACAACCTCGATAATTCCATTCGCAACAATACGTCCCTAGCAATCGTTGGGCTCGGGCAGACAATCAGAGACAGTAGCAGACGATTCGAGTTCGTCTGCTCTGGTCTCGTGGTGGTGAGTAACACTTCAGACTCGAATACGAGTACAGCAGTGCCCCTTTGCTAACACGCCTCACCGCAGTAGAAATTCAAACAACGTCTTCATTGCCTTTATCGCCTCCTCCTGCTGCGAAGGCAGAGGACGGAGCCCTCGAACTTCCCTCGCATTCGCCGAGACAGCCAGGATCGCCTGCTTTCTCCTCGACGTCGACTGCCGACGGAGGATCGTCCCCTTTACTTCCACCTCTACCAGCGCCTACATTCAACGGCAGAACGCTCGATAATCTAAATACCACCCCGCCACGTGTTGCTAGGACACACAGGAGTAATAGTAGCCACAGTCAATATTATACCGCGAGTTGGGGTTCTCCGTACCAGCATCCAATTACCACCCCCCACAGAACTCGGTCGCATCGCCAGACTTTAAGCGGCAGTGAACTGTCAGAGGATTCATCAATTCGGCCTCTGGAATTTCACACACCATACTTGCGCCCTACACCTATTTTTACCAGGTCCCGCACGGAGCCAGAGTTTGTCTCGCAAGACGGACTTATCAGCGCAGCCGTACTTGCAAATCGAGCTCGGCGTCCCGCGAGAGGTTTGACAGAGGATTGGATTCGACAGCATACAGGAGGAGAATCTGCAGAAAGAAATCATTGGCTTAGTGACGACCCAGGAGATAGTGAGAACTCTTCACTGAGCGGATCCATCTCAGGAGACTATTGGTTGTTACAGGAAACAGATCCGCAAACCCCAACACTAAAGAGATTTTTGGAAATCAGGGAAGAACAACGACTTGCGGCCCGCGCTCATCACAGAAATATCAGCGTGGAAACTTTGACGCAGGCGGACTTTTCAGAAATCGGCGCACCCAGTATGTCCATAGATATGGGAAACGTTGCCTCTGGAGGGGAGGCTGCATCGCCTACATCAGAGAGACGACCTCCGCTCCCACCGAAAGATCCATCGTTACGATCATCTGGACCATTCGATTCGCCATCAGGAAGCTTTTTGGCGCCCTCTCCAGCATCTGGCCCACCGCGACAAAAGAAGAAAGTGCTATGGAAAGGCAAGAATATCACGGTATTGCTTCCATGGGATGAACGTGGACTGAATGGGAAAGCACCACCACCCATGCAGCAGAAGGAAGTTGAAGAAATGCTGAAGAATTGGGAAGACCAGGGATATGACACTACCGGCTTTAATCTGGAGTACGCTGGCATCGATAATGGTGAACTGGGAGCCCAAGGTCAGAGTTGCGGTGTTTGGCCCGTGCTATCGGATATCGTGGAAGAGCGACAGCAGCGATCATTCAAAGTCAAGATTCCTGATCGAAAAGGTGAGCTGCAAGATTTTCTTATGTTATTCTTTGGACGGGAGGTGGAGTCTTAAAGGGGAAATTTTTATTCCTCCTTGCATTGTGGAGTGCGGTCTTAAATTCCAGCTCGAAGAATCGAAATCTTTCTGATCCTCCTTTCTCTCTTTAACGAGATACTGGACCCCAATATTAACACCCGAACTAGAATGGGAGGCATACGTTGAAGAGTTGAGAGAAGCTAAGCTTCGAGCACTCGGAGTATCGCTTGGAGATGATGATCCACCACCTCCTCCAACGATATCGCCGGCAGTATCAAACATGAGCCGACAAACATCGATGCAGTATCCTCCTTTGCCATTCTCACCACCTTTACCAACATCATCAGCTTCAAGCAATCATCGCCAAAACCCTTTCTCGCCTATGCTGATCACAGGTCCCGGGCTCTCCACCAGCCAAAGTTCAAACCCGGGTTCTATTTCGTCTCCTGCGTCAATGCACGCACATTTGCAAGGAAAGTTTAACAATACCAGACATCAATCGGTATCTTTCACCCCAGGAGAGCATCCATTTGGTTCCCCTTTCCAATATCCTCAGCCACAGTCTCCTGGAGTATGGTCCCCTCAGCAAGCAATATTTCAACAAGGCCACGCTCGTGGTGGCTCGCCATCAATGCACAATCTTGGGTCTATCATGTCGCCCGGCTCTCCGTTTTCTCAGGACGGCGGCTACTTTCAATCAGGAGATGTGGCTTCGCAGATGCAGCAACGACAACAATTTCTACAAACTCAGCTTCATCACCAACAGCAATTGCAAATGCAGACTGGTGCTCGAGCTTCACCTCGCCTTCAAGAACTTCGTGAGGTTGACGACGAAGTCGTAGCGGTTCCTTCAAAGAGCCCCTCGAAGACGCCCGAAGCGAGACAAATTAAGCACAATCCAAGTGCAAGTTTACAAAAGGAAATTGACGATGCGGAGTATCACTTGGAAGAGCAATTTCAGAGACAACTTGAACATGAGGATTACAGTCCTCATTCTGACCACGGCGAGAAGGAGACTCGTTTCGCGGATCCCCCGATCGCCCAGATTCATGAATCTCCTGCTATTAAAGGTGGACTTGGATCCTCGCGTTTTGCAATTAGCGACGACTCTGACAGCGGACCGATCTTACACCACCCACAACCCCATAGCCGAGGACACTCACTCTCACAGAACCCATTCCAGGATAGTGGAGATACCTCCAGTGCGACGGAGTCAAAATCAGATCTTTTGCGAAAGGATAGAAATATCCAATTGGACATATCAGACCTGGACACGAATCCCAGCAACCTGGGCACTCCTGTCCAGAGTAACAGCATGTTTGCCAACGGTCACAATAAGACTCTCTCTACTGCGAGCAACCCTTGGGCCGATTTAAGGCAAAACACTGGCGAGATTGATAAGAACCCTCGACGCCCTGGTCACAGCGCCAAAGCGTCAATGTCTACACTCAATGTAGCTGCCAAGGAATTCAAGTTCAATCCTGCAAGCTCCTTCAAACCAGTTCAATTCTCATTTGGTAGCAACAGCTTCCAGCCTCAGCAGCCGGTTACTGCCTTCAGCTCTTTCAATCCACCGGTCTCAGCCACGTCAAGTCATTTCAGCAATCATTCCGTTAGCAGTAGCAAGATTAATGTGACAGCACCTGCCTTTACTCCTGGTCAGAGTGAGTTCAGCTTCTCAGCTTCCGGACCTAGTTTCAGACCAGATGCCCCCGCTTTCACGCCTCTTAATTTCACCGATTCCGTCGGCAGTGGAGGTTCTGGTAGCGAAGGTCCTAGAAGCTCCATCTTTGGCAACATTGACCTACAGGCAATCGGGGCCACTAAGACAGCGAAGAAGTCTAAGGCCATTCCAATTGTTCGTCCCGATAGCAGCCACTCGGTTGAGCAAGAAGAGGAGGTTAATGAGGGCAAAGACGGTCGAATTGACCGTAGTGAGGGTCGTAACAAGAGAGCTCGCGGGGATAAAGAGGAAGGCGACTCGCTGCCATTGTTCGCTGAGCCTAGCATGCCATTAAGTGAAACCTCACGAGAGCAATCTCCACCAAAAGAATCGCCACCTACCATGGAGAAGCCTGCAGACAAGGAGAACTCCGCTCCAGTGGATGAAGTTTCGCCTATCACGCCAGCCAAGACCGATTCCAGCATGTACGACAAGTCACCAGAAGATGTAAATAAGGACTATGCACCATTCGCGTTTCAACAGCAGAAGCAGGTAGAAGACTTCAACGCCGCAAGACCATTTACTTCACGTAGACATGGTTCTGGCCTTCCTGCATATGGATTCCACGCTCCTTCAGAAGATGAAGAGGTATCACCAGTCGAAGATGAGCCCATTAAGACCGCAGGAAAAGGGCACAAGAAAAGCAACTCTTCGCTATCCGCGACTGCAAAGCCTTTCGAGTTCAAGCCAGGAAGCTTCAGCTTTACTTTTAGTCAAGAGTCGGAGGGAACTACCGCAATGGCAGCACCACCTTCTCTACCTCCAAAAGGCAAGGGTTTGGCTGCCTCTAAATATGCCAGAATTCCTTCACCGCCTGCACCCGTTGACTCTCCTGATAATACACTGCAATCGCCTGAGAGAATCGATTTCCAAGCAGCCTTGCCCCTAGGGACTCCTCCTATGTACTCTGATTGTGAACACGCCGATGGGGCTCACGCAGACATGACGTTTGAAGAGATTGACGCCGTCATGCGTCATATGAAAGACAACGACTTAGAGGCTTCTCGTGATGGTTCTCCTCAATGGGAGCAACCAAGCCCTGTACGATCCATCCGCATGCCGACCATGAACAACTCTTCACCAATTCGCTTGCAGCCACAAAACCCCATGCGCAGCGACGCGCCTAGTCCAAGTCCAGGAAGGTATGTAGCTTTACCCCAGGCTGGCTCAGAGGGCCTGTTCTCCCATGATCCGTTCATTGGAGATGGCTTAGGAGCCACAATGCCATTTATCTCACCATCACCTATCCACCGTCTCAACAGAGCGAATAGTGTTCCTGCGAGTGACTGGGATGATGTCTTGAGTGAAACAGAAGAAGCCAAGCTTCAGCCTCGTGCTCGATTCTTCGATAATCATGTTAATGATTTGGTTGGTGGATTATTGGCAGAGAGGCTGGATCCACTAGAGAGAATATTAGAGACAATCCAAGTCTCCTTGGAAATGATGGCCGCTCGTGCTCCATCAAGTCGACGGGAGCGTAGAAGCATTTCTGGTGCTCTCAGTGATGCTGATGATGAAGACGATGACAATCCTCGACGATCACATAGCCCAAGGAGAGACAAGAAGCTCGAGAAGATCAAGAACGTCGTTTTGGAGGCTCTCAATAACCATCAGTCTTCAAGGCCAGCCACTGCAACACTTCAACCTCCTGCACAACCAGAATCTGGGAGCGTCCTAAAAGTCCTTGAGGAGATGAAGGAACAATTTGGTCAGTCTATGCGTCTCGACCTTCGCGGCGAGGATCTCAAAAATGTTATTGAAGAGGCTGTTGAGAGACGTATGCCTGCCACGCTCCAACCTGTCGTTGATGAAGAAGCAATGACAAGAGAGATTGAGCAGCGATCAAGAATCACTCAATTGGAAGAGAGACTCCTGGCCGCCGAGTCGAAGCCAATCTTTGATGAAGCGGCTATGGCTAGAGAGGTTGAGAACAAGGCAAAGATTGCTTATCTCGAGGAAAGACTGCAAGTCGTAGAGTCTAAACCTATCTTTGATGAAGCTGCTGTCGCTAGAGATATGGAGCAAAAGACAAGAATCGCCGAACTCGAGGAGAGACTCCTAGCTGGTGATGGCAAGACTGAAGCCGAAATTCAAAATAGACGTGCTGCTGAAGATCGTCTGGCTGAAGTCCAGAGACTTCTCAGAATCTCGTCTGAAGAGGAGACTCGTCTCAGAGAAGCTATGGCGGAGAGAGAAATCCAGATTCGAGAGGTGGTCAACGAGAGAGATCAAAAGGTAAGAAGCGTAGAGGAGTCTAGAGCGAAGACCTCAATGCGTATTGCCTTGCTTGAAGCTGGCCAGAGCAATGCTCAAAAGTCCCAAATGGATCTCCAGACCAGACTCAACGTCACAGAGAGCGAGTTACAGCAAACTCGACAGGAAATGCAACACTGGCAAATGGAATCTGAACGTGCCGTGGAAGCCGCCAAGAGACACAATGAGGATGCCGAGCAGGCCAATGAGACCAATAAGGAGCTGAGACGCACTGTCGATAGCCTAAAGACTCAGATGGAGGAAAGTATCCGAGTCCGAGAAGGCATGAGAGGGAAATTAATGGCTTTGCAGGAGGACATGGCTCGTGCCGCCCGCGATATTTCCGAAGACAATGCTCGACGCGCCAAGAAGGAGCAAGAACTCATCGCCCGCCAAGAGGTCCTGGATGCAAAACTCCAAGCTGAAGCCCGAACCCGTGAGCGATTGGAGCTGGAAATTGAACGACTTGAGGGTGGTGAGAGAGAGGGTATGCGAGCCGTGAGCGACATCAAGAAATTAGAGGTAATCGTTGCGGATCTCCGAATGGAATCCCACAATGCCCAGAAAGAAGCTCTCCGCTACAAGCGAGAATTCGAGGAAGCCCGCGAATCAGGTCTGAGCGAGGTGCAAAGGACGAGACATTACATGCAAGCCGAGATCGAATCTGCTAACAACCAGGTCAATGTTGTTCGAGAAGATCTTGAGAACCAAGTTTTGAGACTTCGAGCAGAAACCGACCAGGTCAAATTAGATGAAGATACCGCCAAGGAGAAACATGAAATGTTGCTAGAGGAAGCCAACAGTATGAAGGCGGCTGCTATGGATGACCTGAAGGAAAAGCACGATTTTGCTTTAGAGGATATTCAAGCGCAGCACGAACGCCAACTCGGAAACACAATCGAAGATGCTCAACGATCAGAACAGCACTTGCTCGAACGGCTATCTCTATCTTCGGCTAAGACTGAGCACTTGCAAGATCGTGTCCAGCACTTGGAGGAAAAGCTCGAGATTGCCAACCAAGCTGCTAATGCCGCTGCCAAGGCCGCACGATCAGCCAGTTTGTCAGTCTCACCGGCAACGCCATCGGCATCATCTCAGAGAGTTGTCTCTCGAGGAATGGATCTACCAGAAAAGATCTCACCCCAAGCACTTCGTGAATCCATTATGGTGCTTCAAGAGCAGCTTCAAGACCGAGAACAAACAATCGAGAATCTTGAGGCTACCCTATCAACTGTTGACCTCGACGCACCATCAAAGATTAGCAAGCGCGATGATGAAATTATGTGGCTTCGTGAACTCCTATCGGTTCGTAAGGGAGACTTGCAGGATATTGTCAACACCTTGTCGACCGATCAATATGATCCCGACCAGATCAAGGATGCTGCAATTCGTTTGAGTGCAAACCTTCAAATGGAGGAGCAGGAACGCGAGCGTGCGTTAAACGGTGGCTCGTCTCTGAACCTCCCCAACATCGCTGCTAGTCTTCGTGATGCAGCGAGTCCACGCGTAGCACAAGCCGTGGGCCCTCTTGCTGCTGCATGGGGCAATTGGCGCAAGTCTCGTGAACCAAGTGTGACGCAGCGAAGCAACTCTTCCACGCCTACCACAAGCAGAAATACCAACTCTGGGAATCAAGGCTTTATATCTGGATTGATGACCCCTCCAACAACCAACACTCGACAAGAAACGCCAAGTGGGAGCTCCAGACAACCCACAGCTTTTGGTAGTACCGGTCAACGCTTCACGAGTGCACAACTCGCGAATCGTCCCCGCGTCATGAGTTCTCGTCCAATCGAGGGCTCGTCTTCAGCGAGCAGCCCAAGAAAAGTCGCGGTGCCAAGCACTCCCCCGATGATGAGAAAGAGTAGTTATGATGCCGATGCTCGAGCTGAAGACTTCAGCGACGCTGGCTTCTACGACGACGAGAGCGAAAATACTGTCGATAGTAGTATGTATGGAGGACGCATGGTTCGGTGAAGGTGATATAATGGTGAAGGATTTCTTTTGTCAACTGCAAAATATTTGAGAGTAGAAATACAAAACGGGGTGAAGTATATTTGGAACCAAAATCCGGGGGAAGAATTGTGTACTTAATAGATTGATACCCAGCGATGGAGGGAGGAAACCTTGTTCTTTCTGTTGACCTCCACTACTAGACCCCCACTACTACTCTAACGCCTCGCATATATTATGCAGATTGTGAATACCTAATTGACTTTCTTTTCTTGCCTTGAGTTAGATTGTGATGCATTTGAATCATTCTTTTGGGTGGCTGCACAGTTTGGAGAACTATCTCCGGGTCGTTCGTTTATATTTAGTGCGCTTTATATAACATGGTTCATTAGGACCCGGATCATATTAGTACCCCGAATCAATTTTATTAAATTCCCTACCCCCTTCATTTCTTACGTATTTTTTCTACTTTCTATTATGTCTATAATTACATAAGTAAAAATCATTTTAGCTAACGTACTTGATAAGCGACCCGTGTTTACATACGTCCCGTGTTTTTTACCCTACCATTTGATCTTACCTACTATTTACAACTATAATATCTTTACTAATTACTATCTAAATGTCTTAATAAGAAGGCCGAATTACTCTAGCTATTCAGGCCTATTAATAAGGTTATTTCAATAGCCTTAAAGCGGCTTATACGTTATACGACATACTATATTCGACCGTACGTGACCGTGTTAAGAGATATATTCCACGATATAATTTCTAACCTAGAAATAAGAAGCTCACGGATCTCGAGAAGTTAACACTTATACGATAGATATTAGCTATAGAAAGTAGAGGTCTACTAGTTAGAATCGATTCTATTTATTAGATAGCTAATTTACTTCTTTAAAAATAGTCTAGAATAAGTTAAAATAATTTAGTTATAGTTAGCTAACGTTAGGTTTATAATT